>JBBYHK010499535.1:0-14752 GCA_038382065.1 Adansonia grandidieri | reverse complement strand
AATTAACCAGGACAAATTTACATTAAGTCATAAGCTACAGACAATCTTTGTCGTCGCAACCAGGAAAAATTTTACATTAAACATAAGCTAATGACAACCTTTATTGTCATAACCAGGGGTAGAGCTTATATAATTATCATTAGCATTAATAAAAGGGTAGGTTAAGGTGATCTTTCAATGATCTTTTTTTCTTTTATTTTTTTTTTTCACAAATTATACCGTATGTCGACAAAAAGTTCTAACAAGCACAAGTTCTATTTATGATTTGCTATAGTAATGAGAAGATCCGTGTGATAGAAGAATGCAGTGTTACTGTTCTCGTTCGTCGTAGCTTCTTAGTTTTGTTAGAGATAGTCCCCACTGGTCATGAGTCAAATCCTTAGACGAATCCCAAGATTGGCGGTCAAGTGAGGTTTGCGAAATCCCGATTTGATACTTTCTCTGATATCGATCCATTTTACGTTCTCGGTTTAATTGAATTATTCATCGGACAACTTTTCCATTTCAAATGACTTAGGCTTCGGCATAATTGGGTTCATTATATTTTTAAGGTCCAAATTGATTTTTAGATTTGGGTCTTCTTTTTCGGCCGAACATCCATTGATCCCAATCTGCATTTAATAATATCACCTGGTGGGTCCAATACTTTAGGCTTGGGGGCCGAAGCTAATAAGCCAGGCTTATAAGCCTAACAGGCCTGTACCAGCCTGCTGCCACCCAGTCCCACTTGCCCTGCACTGACAACCACCGCCCCACAGCCCGTGCCAGTCTATTTGCCCTGACAAACCTAGATTACCCACAACGCTAGTCTAACCCAATCACTGCCTAGCCTATTACCTCACCGCCTCCTCGCCAGTATAAAAGCCCAACGCTCACCTCAATTACACCAATGAACCTGTCATCTGCACAACAAGAAGTTGCTGGAAATCAAATAGGCTAGTGAAAGACCATTTACATGCACGGTAATAGCCGGCCAAAGGGATATTACATTTGAAAATATATATTTAATGTAAATATATTTATTTTTTAAAATTTTTATATATTTAAAAAAATTATATATTATATTTATATTGGAATTATATCAAACACACTTTAAAAGAAACGAAAAATACAAATGTGATAATTTTCAACAAAAAAGGCTTTATTCTATGTTAAACTTTATTGTTCTTGCTGAAAAAGTAGAAGACTCTGTTAGCGTGTGAAATATCTAGCGAATGGCAGTGTTAATAAATAGAACACAAATAGTCTTGGTTATATGCAAACTATTACCCTTTTAAACAGGTCAATTCATGATATAATAACATACGAAAACATTACCCTTGATTGATGCCCTAGGTTTTCTTTTTAGTAAAAACTATGAAGTTCCCCCTGATAATGTACATAACAGTCTTTATCATTCTTAATAACATTTAGCAACCTAGATGTAGACTGTTTCTTGATTGCCAACGCTTGCCTGAAAGTGCTTAACATGGAGAAATACTCAAAGGTCATTCAAGCTTATTTTGCGTTGTTCAAGGGCGTCAGGCTTAGAGGACAACCACTTTTGAGTCTGGGGATATGTGACCTCTTTTCTAGAGAAGGATCAGAATCGTCAGCAGTCCACCTACAACAATAATTTCAAGGTTAAAGTCTTATCATGTCATCAAATAGTTCCCATTTTCATGCAGACAGTGAAAACAAAATTCACTTATATCCGGTTGTCAATCGATGTAAAAAGAGCAGCATTGTCATCTTTGCCATATTCATGCCCAAGCAAGTCCTAGGTACTGATCCAAATGGCATGAAACTGTATGGATTCTGGAGTTCCTGGAACATGAAATATAGTTATCCTGTTAGAATTCTAAAACAAGGGAAAAAAAATCGGTGGAAACTGGAGGCCGGAGCTTATTACATCAAATCTCGAAGGGTTGAACTGCATAATCCTTGTACAAATTAGGGTCATGGTAAACACAGGTTGCATCAATGTTTACAAGCCACCCTTTCTTCATCTCAAAGCCTGCAATTGGATAAATGTGATTTAGGGAGGTACTAACATCAAAAGTATGTTGTTATAAATTTATACTTGCCAACGATGGTGCAGACATGGAGTGCAACGCGAGGAGACCACAGCACGACAACGTTCGACATTCTGAGCGTTTCCTTGTTTATGGCTAGTTGGGAACTCGCTGCCAAGCTTGGCGAGTTCCCAACACACACATATATATATATATATATATTTCGCTTTGGTTTATTACATTATTTTGTTGATTTTAAGATTATATTTGAATAAATATTATAGAATTTTAACTTTTGATATGATGGTAATAACTTATGCTGATAGTTTAGGTTATTGTGATCTTAAGGTAAGCTGTGTGAGTATATTGAATTCAATACAGATATTTGAATATATAAATATTTATAAATTGAATATAAAAATTGAAAGAACTTTGATTTATATATAATTAATACATTAACAAATCATTTACTAGCATTATCCTTGATGCCTACTCTCCCCCCAGGTACTAGATTTGTAAGGACATTTGTTACAGCTATAGTCTTTATTCTTGCATAATCTGTAACCGCTTTGGTTGGCGCCTCTCCCTAAGGCCCATTTCATTATAAATATCAGTTGATTTTGGCCGACCTTTTGGATCTCTTCGCATTTCTAGATTAGGATATAGTTGTAGACCATTATATTCCGACCAATAATCTTCATGTCTAATGGGTTGAAACTCATGTCGATAGACATTGGATGTAGTCTCCACTCCAGTCTATAAACATTGTCCACGGATAGCATACAATCTATATAGACATGAGCATAACCAATAACAACATATGAATAGAGATACCTTTGTGCTTGAAACTTTCCACAATCACACCTCCTCTCATTAAGATTGACTTTATAGCTTGAAGCTAGAACTTCATCATGTGGGTTTTCTAACTCTTCAACTAGAAAAGATTGATTTGCTCGTGTAAACCCATGAATAAGATAAGAGTTAGCTTTCCTTTGATTTTCTCACATGGTATATGTGACTGTTTTACAGTATGTGTAGCCTACTTCCATTATTGCTATCTACTTGTTCCAATTTTAACAAAAAGTTCTGCCAACCTAAAATAATGTTGCTTGGACTAAAGTAGTTATGGGAAAATGATGAGTTCACTTCAACACTGAATTTATACATTCAGCTAGGGTTATTATCATATGTCCATAATGTTTTCCCTCATCATATGATTGAGCCCATTTTTCCTTCGAGATCCTATCAATCCAATCAGCTGCTTCTGTATTTTTTGCACAAATATTTTCACGATACCATTGGAAATGGGGTCACTTCAACTCGTATGCTGTTGAAATCATTAGTCAAATAATTTATGGACTTATTAATAACTTGTTAATATAAATGAAAATTAAAAAGGTTCTAAAAGATTATGTAACCATAAATGCGAATACATACCTATGTTAACAATTTGTCGATGCAAGTCCTTATTGTTAAACCTCCTCATGAAATTAGCTGCAATATGTCGAATGCAATACACAGAATATGCATGTGGAGGTTTCTATGCACTACCTGAGTCTCTGAAGATAGATTTGTAGAGGTTTCCATGCACCTCAACTCGAATGCTGTTGAAATCATTAGTCAAATAATTTATGGACTTGTTAACAACTTGTTAATATAAATGAAAATTAAGAAGGTTGTAAGAGATTAAGTAACGACAAATGCGAATACATACCCATATTAACAACTTGTCGACGCAAGTCCTCATGAAATTAACTGCAATATGTCGAATGCAATACACAGAAATGCATGTGGAGGCTTCGATGCACTACCTGAGTCTCTGATGACAGATTTGATGGATTCATATCGATCAAAAATCAAACAGATTCCAGGTTGCGTAACAACATATCAGTGTAAATTGTACAGGAAAAATGAACATGACTCCTATGTCTCTCCCTCCACAATTGCAAAGGTAATTGGTACAATGTTTCGATTGTCATCTTGTGCAACAGCTAACAATAACATTCCTTGGTATTTTTCATATAAAAATGTACCATCTATTTTCACAATAGGCTTACAAAAGGGAAAGCCTTTAATACAAGACTTGAATGTCCAAAAAAGTCAATGGAAAATACATTTACCTTGCATCATTAGTTGATCGTTATACACGGGTACGGTTTGTAATTTGAGTATTGTGCTAAGTACAAAACGTTGCATTGCACCTAACCACTTTGGCGAATCATTGTAGGATTTATCTCAATTGCCAAACAGTAGAACTATTGCCTTTTACTTTACTATCCATGCTTTCTTGTAGAAGGTCATGAATCCATACCTATTTTTATCTCTGTAACCAAAACTGAAACGAAAATGACTGAATTTGCTTGGACCAAAGATAAAATGCATGAACAAATCATGTTATAATCTCATTTCAAGTAATCTTGTGAAATTCGTCCAGATGTACAAGTATGAGGGCTATTGTATTTTTTAATCTCCCAAACTTGCTTCTATTTCAACAAAGTTGCTCTTATACTCTAGTTACACCCTGAGCCATACATTGCACACTTACCGTGATATTTGATTGGCGTAGATTTAATAACTTTGTGATATACAGAGTTTTTGATATTGTAGTGCTTGATAGCTAAAAGCACCGCTTCTTTTGTAGCGAATTACATCCCAACACAGAGATCATCAATAGATGGATTCCAGATTGATGACATACTTAATGTATGAGCATATTTTGAAAATTTTGCCATGTGCATTTTAGATTGAGGGTATGCATACAGGATGCAAGCTCAAACTGACAGAAAGGACCCTTACATCTACCAGTAGATGACACATGATGAACGTTGATATCAACTGTGACATCTGGGTTAGAATCATTGTTATCATCACTGTCATCAAATTCAGCATAATCTTTTGGCTCACTGAAGTCTTCAATATATTTACGATGAGGTCTAAATGACTGATAAGGATTGAGGTCAACAGTAAATGAACTTGGTCTTCCACTTTCCATTTCAACACATCTAATCGGAGACTCTATCATCATGGAAGTGTATGGTGCATCATCTTCAATGGCACACATGAATAATGAAAGGATTCAACAAAATTATTCATCAATAGCTGTGCATCTAGAGGAGGTTGACATTCAGGATTGTCAAATGGCCATGACATTTGTGTAAGTACATTGCATGCGATTTGGATATTTGATGGCCCGCCATCATCATTAACATCCTCTAGCTCAGCATATAACTTAATTATGCCGCTATTAGGAAATTATTTATGGGCATCATACATGCATCTCACATCATTATCGACTTCAATTGGGAAACTCTTATATTAGACACATCATTCCCCTATAGAAATAAGAAGCATATACTTGATCTTTGATACTCTTCTTACATTCCCAGCTTTGATTTTTGAATTAATTTTGGCCTTAGTTCTTCAATTGCGATGTCTGTCTCAACACTAATGCTTTTCAGACGGTCACTTTAGAAGGTGACACCTTCTTCACTATTGAAAATTTGTCCATTAAAGTAGAGAAGTGCAACAAATTCATTGCTCATATTGTAAAATTAACCTACAAACAAATACTAGGTATCAAACAAGAAATTGACACTACTCATGTTAAGCAAAAAACAACAAAGGCCAGAATGAAAAGGCTTTATCAATGCACTCTATAAACAAATCTTGCACAAATTGGAAAGAAAATGACCATGAAAGTAATAACGAAGTGAGGTATTTATAATGGAGTAAAAAAAAATTTTATGCATTAGTTTCATGTTTTTTTACACTTTTTCGTACCACTAGTCAAATATTTTATGTCATGTCAAAAGGAATCTGATACCCCATGCATTTGTCACATCTTTTGGGTTCAAGAAATTTACTAGGCATTAGTCAAATATTTTCTATAATGTTAGAAGAAATTTGATGCCCCATGCATGTGTCACAACTTTCAAGTTCCAAGAAATTTACTAGGCATTAGTCAAACATTTTCTATCATGTCAAAAAGAATCTGATACCCCATGCATTTGTCATATCTTTTGAGTTCCAAGAAATTTACTAGGCTTTAGTCAAAATTTTCTGTTATGTTAGAAAAATCTGATACCCCATGTATTTGTCACATATTTCGGGTTCTGAGATTATTAGGCATTAGTCAAATATTTTCTCTCGTGTCAAAAGAAATATGATACCGTATGTGTGAGAAAATGTGTACAGTTAGGTGGCTATTTTAGGAAGTTACTTAGGAGTTTGGACTATAAGATGGGATTCCCATAAATAATGGGATTAGATTTAGTATTTGATTTTTCTAATCAATTTCATAAATCATGGGATTTTGATTATGGTTGACTTTCGGTTTTAGATGAGTGCTAGGGTTGTAATATAAATATGCATACTGTAATACTCTAAAAAACAGAATAGAAAAACTTTTTTTTACCAGTTTCAATATGGAATCAAAGCTATAGGGATCCAATCTTTCTTTTTTTTTGGTTTTAATTATCGACTATTTGGTGAAGTTTCCTGGCCTTCATTGCCATCACCATAATTTGTCCTTAGCTTGTTCTTAAATACCATCACTATAATTTTTCTTTTTTTTTCCCTTTGATTTTTATAATGTCAAAAATAGGAAAGACAATCATTCTAGCCTAATCGGATAAGGTAATCTGATTTCAACAACCCGACGAGTTACAAAAGATTGACACTGCTTACAAGTTAGATGGAAAAAACTACCTTAAGTGGTCACAATTCATCTGTACAGTGTTAAAAGAAAAATAAAGCCATTTTATGGGTATCGATCCTAACCCAAGAGATCCGAAGTTTGAAGCATAGGAAGAGAAGGATTCCATGATTATGGCATGATTGTGGAACTCGATAACTCCCAAAATAAGTGACACTTGAATGTTTTTGAACACTGCAAAGGATATTTAGAATGTAATGCAACATACTTATTTTAAAGCTAGATATGAGACTTAAGTGTAAGAGGTTAAGGTGAAAACAATGGCAGCAAACAAGGAAATAAAACTGTCACTGAATATGCAAATCAACTAAAATCATTGTGGCAAGAATTGGATCACTATTTGGTGATAGAAACCAAGTGTCCCGAAGATGCTATAGTCGTAAAGAATTTCATTGAATGAGACAGAGTTTATGACTTTCTAGTTGGACTTAACCCAAAATTTGATCAAGTGAGGATATAGATTCTTGGGAAACCAGGGGTTGCATGTTTTAATGAAGCGGGTGGCCTTAATTTGAAGTGAAGAAAGTAGAAGAGGGCTGATGCTTGATCAAGCACTGATAGTTCTGCCATGGTGGAACAGAAAACGAAATAACATCTGAAGAAGAGAAAGGAGGTCAATAGAAAACTCAGAATCGTGATAGACTATTTTGTACTTATTGTAAGAAGTCTCGTCACACGTATAACAAGTGCTAAAAAGTTCATGGAAAGCCTGCAAATCAAGAATGGGGTCAGAAAAAAGGACAATCAAAGAATAAAGGGCAAGCCTACATTGCTACAAGTTCTTCAAATGAGTTAGGTGGTCTGAACCAAGAAAAGATTGAAAGAGTAAGAAACTTATCAAAAGCTATGAAAAACATAAAGAATCTCCAACTACTTGTTCTTTAGCATATTCAGGTAAGGTTTTATTTTTCATTAGATTAAATGCCTCAAGTACAACCTCTACTGACAGGTTATGGACTTAGGAGCAACAGATCACATGACATACCCATCAAATAAATTTTTTACCTATTCCCCATGTACAAGTAACAGGGAAATAGTCGCTGCTAATATGTCTTTAATCACAATAGCAGGTTTAGCATATGTTAAAATTATCACATTGGTGACCCTTAAAAATGTTCTTCATGTTCCCAAATTGTCTACAAACCTAGTCTATATACAAAAACTCACCAAAAATTTTTGCTGCAATGTGATTTTTAACAGCAATTATTGTATATTTCAGGATAAGGATTCGAGAAGGATGATTAGACATGCTAGAGAAAGGAATGGCCTCTATTATCTTGATGCATCGCTTTCGCCAAATGTAACCAAGGAGAGATTATCTTCTTCTTTCATATCAGAGTTAGTTGTATGCAATAAAGAGAAAATTTTACTTTATCATAATAGACTTGGATATCCATCATTTAAGATTATTAAAGTTATGTTTTCGTTATTGTTTAGAGAATTAGATGCTGAATATTTTTAGTGTGAAGTGTGTGAGCTTACTAAACACAAGTTTGTATCTTTCTCTATTAATAATAAAAGAAGCCATGTTCATTTCCATCTTATTCATAGTGATATATGAGGTTCATCTATTGTTCCTAATGTTTATAGGGCAAGTGGTTTATTTCTTTTATAGATGATTACACTCATGTTACTTAGGTTTTTCTTTTTAAGCATAAATATGATGTTATAATAATAGTCCCTAATTTTTGTTTCATGATAAAATATTAATTTGGAGTCAATAGCAATAGGTTAAGGTCTGATAATGCCAAGGACTATTTCAATCAAGTTTTCACTCCATTTTTTTCAAAAGAAAGGGATTATACATGAGTCACCATATGTTAATAGTCCACAACAAAATAGAGTAGTGGAAAAGAAAAAATGGTCATTTTCTGGAAAAAACCTGAGCTTTGTTGTTTAAAAAAGGTCTGCCTAAAATTTTTTTAGGGGAAAGCGATTCTTACAGCCACTTAACTAATAAATCATTTACCATCAAGAGCATTAGGCTTCAAGAGTCCTATGGACATACCATCCACATTTTACCTGAATCTAAACACAACAAATAACCTTATACCTAGGACTTTTGGGTGAGTGTTATTTGTTCATGTTCATAGTTAAAGTAAGGGAAATTGGATCCAAGGCTCTAAAATGTCTCTTTATAGGCTATTTCCCAACTCAAAAAGGGGTATAAGTGCTATCATCTTCCATCAAAAAAGTTTTATGTCTCAATAGATGTCACGCTGAATGAATGTGAGTCATACTTCAACAATCCTTATCTTTAGAGGGAGAATTTAACTAAGGAAGATAAGGATAGAGAATGTTTTTTTTTACTTGACTTACCATCATTTCCTATTACTTGACTTATCATCATTTCCTACATACACACCTTCTAAGAGTTTGTTTAAACCCGTATCTAATCCTGATCTGAACTTGTGTCCATGTTTGAACCTATGTTTGAGCCAGTGCCTACACATGCAACCAAACCTGAACCTATACTGAAGACATTAGGTGAACCATCTATGCCTGAACCTATGATTAATTCTACTTTGAGAGATGTAGAATTTGGCAAAAATAAGATGTTCACAAGGAAAAAGGTGGCTATTCTTGAACTTATGCAAGTTCTAGAGTTCAACTTAGATTCTTTAAATGAAGTAATAAATTCTAACCCTGATACTGAATTTCATTTGAATAATGATGATCAAGAACTTTCGATTGCTATTAAGAAAAGAACTAGGAAGTGCACAAAGTAGCCTTTATATCTACTTGCACACTTTTTGTCATTTGAGAAATTTTCACCAACATATAGAGCATTTCTTATAAGCCTAAACACTATCTCTATCCTACGACCTTATCCGAGGCTTTGTTTAATGAAAAATGGAAACAAGGTATGAGTATGGAGATGGAGGCATTGAAAAAGAACAAAATTTAGGAATTAGTGAAGTTACCAGAAGGAAAAAAACAATGGGCTATAAATGCGTGTATACAGTGAAGTATAAGGCAGATGGGTCAATTAAGAGATACAAAGCATGGTTGTAGCCAAAGAATACACTCAGACCTACACAATTGACTACCTAGAGACTTTTGCTCTCGTTGCAAAAATGAATGTAGTTAGATTATTGCTATCACTAGCAGTGAATTATGGTTGGGATTTGCCATAGTTTGATGTTAATAATGCTTTCTTGCATGGGGAACTCGACGAAGAGATTTATAAGGAGGTTTCGCCAGGTTACGAAAAATTTGGCAACTTGTATTGTGTGTAAATTAAAAAAGGCCTTATATGGCGTTAAATAGTCACCACGAGCATGATTAAAAAGATCTACGAGAGTTATGCTAAATAAAGGGTACAAATAAAGCCAAGGAGATCATACATTGTTTATTAAACATTTTCCTTTAGGGGGAGTTATAGCACTTTTGGTATATGTGGATGATATAATAGTGATGGGAGATAATGTTAAGGAGAAATAGGCCTTAAGGTAATACTTGCTAAGGAATTTGAGATCGAAGAGTTAGGAAGGCTAAAGTGTTTTCTTGGAATAGAGGTTACTCACTCTAGGGAAGGAATTTTTATCTCTCAGCAGAAGTATGTCACAGATTTTCTAAAAGAAACTGGCAAGATAGCATGTAGGCCTGTAAATACACCCATGGATCATAATCTTAAACTTAGAAAAGTAGAAAAAGAAGCTACGGCAGATAAAGAAATGTATCAACGCCTAGTAGGAAGATTTATTTATCTATCTCACACACGACCAGATATAACATATGCAGTGGGTGTGATTAGTTAGTTTATGCATAATCCAAAGAAGGTTCATCAACAAGCAGCTTATAAAGTACCACAGTATCTCAAGGGAATGTTAGGGAAAGGTATTTTGTTTAGAAGAAACGGAGGATTAGTGCTTGAGGCGCACATTGATGCTAATTTTGCAGCATCAATTGATGATAGAAGATCAACTTCAGGGTATTGCACCTTTTTTGGTGGAAATCTTGTGACATGGAAAAGTAAAAAACAAAGTGTAGTAGCTCGGTCAAGTGTAGAGGTTGAATTTAAAACAAATGGCTCAAGGTGTGTGTATGTGTGTGAACTTCTATGGTTTTAGATCATTCTTAAAGATTTGAAGATTAAATGGGATGGCCCTATGAGACCCTAATATGACAAAAAAACTGCAATAAGCATAGCTCACAATCCAGTACAACATGATCGAACAAAGCATATTGAAATTGACAGACACTTTATCAAAGAAAAATTGGAAAGCAGAGTAATTTGTACACCTTTGTACCTACAAATGGACAAATTGCTGATGTTCTTACTAAAGGACTGAGTAATCCAGTGTTTTAGACTATTGTATCCAAGCTAGGAATGGGTGATACCTATTCAACAGCTTAAAAGGGAGTGTGAGAAAATGTGCACCGCTAGGTGACTATTTTAGAAAATTACTTAGGAGTTTTGAGTATAAGATAGGATTTCCATAAATAATGAGATTAGATTCAGTATTTGATTTTTCTAATCAATCCCATAAATCATGGGATTTTGATTATGGTTGACTATAGGTTTTAGATGAGTGCTAGGGCTGTAATATAAATATGTGTATTGTAATACTCTAAAAAACAAAATTGAAAAACTTTTTTTTACCAATTTTCAAGACTATGCATTTGTCACATTTTTTAGGTTCTTCGAAATTTAAATAAACTACCAACTTAAAGTGACATAAATGTATAAAAACATGTTATTTGTGATATACAAAAATTCTTCTAAATACAAATGTTTAACTATAAAAATTTCTTTCTTTCTTCGATATAGAAGAAAGAGCTTTAAACTCTATTTATAAAGCCCGAAGCTCTTCCTTCCCCTTCCCTTTAATAATTTTAAGGGTCACGGACCTTGCCAAATACGGCCCTGCCATTGCTCGCCCAAATAATGGAGAGTTCCTAGTGCACATCAAATGGCATTGAGAACTCGCTATCTCAGATGGTGAGTTCTTAATGCCAACATATTTTGTGTTCGAACTCACCATAACCTGCAATAATTTCGGAGGCAAGTTCTCAACGTATATAAAAAGAAAGCACATTTTGAGAATAAATCTTAAAATGGCCTATTATGGTAAATAATAAAATTTTTAGTATTATATCTATAAAAAAGCCCACCGCTACCAACATGCACAAATATCAAAACAAAAACGATCAAAACATATCAGTATCAATACATATCAAAACAAAAACGATATATTCACTGATGGGATACTAATTACTTCTGTTCTAACTTGACTGGGTGTTATAATTATAGATGGGAATTGGTCAAGGTTTGATTTGATGATTATAACATGTATAATCTACAAAAAATGCAGAACTAAAATGAACTTAAAGGATCATTTGATGAGGAATTGATTTTGACAACTCAAAATAGTTAAATTGCCACAACCTAAATCCTCCGAAAATGCAAAGAATTTCAAGTTCAAAGTATTGTATTGATTTTAAAGAAAATTATTTCTCTCTCCCTTTTCTGCCTTGGTTGAATGATCATCTGATCATTCTCTTAGCTCCTTACACAAAAGTTTTTTACATCCAAAACATTGTCGAGAATATCATTTTCTCTCGAATTAAGAACTGTTTTCTGTAATATAATTTAGTTGCCACGATCACTCCGAATAGTCAAATTATCACACTAGATCAACTCCTGGATTTTCCCATTAACAGATATGATCTGTCTGATAATTTTTTGGATCCATCGATAATTGTGTAACTTTTGTAACAACGAATCTTAGAAGTTGTGTCATGATCCCTATGACCATCAAGGTCAAGACAATTCCTAACATTGTCTTCTGTAACAAATATAAAAGCATATATATGTTTGATAAAATGTTTTTATAAAACAAAATTCATTATGTTTAAAAAAATTAATAAATTTTCTGTTATCAAGACTCCTAAGATTTAAACAAAATATTTAAGATCAAATTAATCAAGTTAAATTTGATCTTTTAGCATTCTAAAAACAATCTATTAGAAATTTTGCCTTGGACATCTGAGTGCTCTTGGGAGGGTAATCTGAATGCCTCATCAAAACACTGTATTTTTTAATGCCGTTAGTCGGGTACTCGATTGCTTTAACAAAAAAATACATATACACCTTTGGTTAAAATTCATAGGGCATCTGAATGCCTTCAGTAGGGCATTCGAATGCCTATCTAAATTTACTATTTTTTTTTTTTGTTAAACGTCTGAGGCATTTGAATGCCTAAGATCGGGTATTTGAATACCCTACAACAAAAACTAATGTTTTGCTACAAAATTTGCCTAAGACATTTGAAGGCTTGAAAAGGCATTTGATTTCTCCGTTTAAAAAATTAAAAAATTTACAACTTTCGATTCTGATTTTCATAGAAAAACACACAATTTCTAAAATCGAATATAGGATTAAATCCAAAATTGTTGTATTACACATGTTTTATGGTTTTTACACAATTGTATGATAATATATCAAACCCTGACGTACTCTTATTGATTTAAGTATTTCACCAGAAAAATCTATTTTCTTGGTTTAAGTTCATGTTTTTTAATGAACAAACCAAAAATCAAAACCTACGAGCTTTGATATCAAGGACATAATCTATACCAACTGGGGAATTAAAACAAACTTATAGAATCTTTCAATGTGGATCTGGTTTTGATTCATTAGTTGAAGATAAATTATAAGTTAAAAATTGTTACGAAGAATTTTAAGTTTAGAACATTGTATTTATATTAATTTTTATATCTAAAATCTCTAAGTAAATTGATATCATAAATCAAGTGACACTAATTCAATTGAATAATTATTTAACAATTAAAATAAAATAAATAATAAAAATATGTATACAAGGATAATTGAGTCTTTTTCATTTGACATGTATTTAAAAGGGCTAAGTATAGAACTCATGAATTAACTTCTTTGTCAAGTAAATTCCCTTTTTTATCAACGTATTATATATTTATATTAATTTTAATATTTTAATAATTTATTTTATATAAATTTTGATATATTCGTATTTTTTTATCAAAGTATTATATATTTATATTAATTTTAATATTTTAATAATTTATTTTATATAAATTTTGATATATTCGTATCTCTTTATTATTTTATTTTTTGTGTTGTGTCATACTTTAATTTTTTATTTTAACTACTGTTAAGTTTAATGATACTATTCAAATATCTGCCACTCTTGTATCATATGTTTTCGTATTCTCATTATTTTTTTATATGATCATAATTATATTCAAGATATTATATATTTTATATAAATTTTGATATGTTAATAATTTATATTATATAAATTTTAACATATTTATATACTCATTTCATGTCATGTTATTATTTTTCTATGTTTGTTTCATATAATCATTTTATATTTGAAAGTTTTATGTTAATTAACACTATTTAAATAATTTTCAATATAGCACATGTTATCATATGACTGTTCGCAACTTCATAGCATTTTTTTTTCATGTTATAATTATAATAAAGTAATTATATATATAAATTATGAAATGTTAATAATTTATTTTATATAAATTTTAACATAAATATTTATTTTTATCGTGTTATATGATTATATTTATATCATAATATATTAAATTATAAAAAATTAAATATTTTAAAATAATTATTTATAAAAATTTTATTTTTACGACAAACACATAAATAAAAAATATAAAAAATTAACCATAAATTATTATACTATTATTTATTCTTGAGTTAATGCCATGTATAACCCTTACATTTTAAAAATTAACCATAAATTATTATACTATTATTTATTCTTGGGTTAATGCCATGTATAACCCTTGAATTTTAATAACTTTATCAATATGATACATCTACTTTTAAAAAATCGATTTAGATATTTAAAATTTTTTTTCATCTATTAATATGTTCCTTACCATTAGCTTCGTTAAATTTTTTAAGTTAACTGATTTTAATCAATTAAAATTTAACACGTGATTTAAAAGAAATAACCTTATTTTTTAAATTTGCTAAAAACCAGATCTTAAAAGAATTTTTAATTTAATAAAAGCCAAATTAATAAAAAAAAAA
>JBBYHK010499503.1:0-14755 GCA_038382065.1 Adansonia grandidieri | reverse complement strand
TTGAGTTAATTTGAAGTTTTAAATTTTTAAGTCAATCGGATTTAATATTAAAGTTAATTGGGTTCATGTTATTTTGGCTTTGGATGGGTTTAACATTTAAGTTTATTGGGTTTGATCATTTTAGGTTTGAGATCATTGCAAGTTTGATTCACTTCGAGTTCAAATTATTTTTGGGTTCAAGTTGATTGGTTTTCGAGTTGTTGATTTTTTTTAATCAAACAAGGTTGGATCATGTTTAGATTCAGGTGAGTTGATAGGTTTTTTTTTATAGTTTAAGTCAAAATTGACAAGTTTAGATATGAGATAACAAAGAAACTCATACACTAAAACCTTATCCATTTGTCTTTTTCCCTTTATTATTATTATTATCTAAAACCGATTATCTTGGACATCGAGGCATGCTTTGAAGACGTAACTTTGGTGCCTTTTAACATTGTTTTGTCTTTTCAAGTTTAATCAATATTTGCCCGACAAATATTCATTTCATAATAAAATTATTAAAATATTAATCTAATAAAAAAATTAATTTTTTAACCTCACTTATAAAATTTAAAAAATTTCACCACTGTATAGAAAATGAAATCTAATATATAAGAATACAAATCGATATCAAATTCATGTACTAACACATTCATATCATATATATATATATATCTTACATTTGTTTTCTTTATTAAATTTCAAATGCAAATAAAAATTATAATTAAAATTAAAAATTTTTAAAATTTATGAAGTGATAATTATATATCCAGAAAATAAACCAATTAAATTTTTTTTAAAAATTGATACAATCACAAAGGCAGCAACTTGGGCCCATAAACCAATATATAAAACATAGGATAGAACTTATTTTCCAAGTCCAAAAAGAAAAGTTAAACACTGGCTACTTGAGCCTTTGCTTGGCCCAATCCATAAATGATTAAATTAGATTATGTTGGGTTATTTTTTTTTTTCAGAAATAAGAAAATAAAAATAAGTAGGGCGAAAATCTAAAGCATGAAAACCAGGTTTAATTGTGACGAAGACATCTAAGTAATCTTCTTTAAGAGCCGAATTATTTATTTAATTTATATAAATTAAGCTTTGAATAAGAAATTTATTAATTTAAGTTAGTTTGGCTTAATTGAATTATCATTTAATAGTTAAATTTTTTTATTAAAATTTAATTATAAAAATATATTAATATTAATGTAAAATAATTTTTAATATTTTATTCTTTAAATATAAAACAGGACATCGAACCAATCATTTTGAATTTGAGCAAGAAATTAAAAAATTTAAATTACAATTTGATCTACCTCGTAAATAAGTCTAACCATAAAATTAGACCCGAGAATATTATATCAAAAGCTTTAAGAAGGGAAAGCAGGATGTTTCAATCCCCGTATGGAAGTTACATCATTTCAATAAATTGGTTTTGTGTAAAGATGATATTTATCATGGGTAAACCTATTTAAAAATTGAGTATCTCATTAAGTTCATCATTGATTGAAGTTTATTTTTTTTATTTAATCGACCTGGATCATTATTTATTAATTTAAATAATATTTTTTAATTTAAATTTAATTATAAAAATTTAAATATTAATTAAAAATAATGTTAAGACTTAATTAAAAAATAACCTTTAAACTATACTAATTTTTTCTATTTAGATACTTTATAAATTTGTATTTACATAATGATTATATGATAAAATTATATCGTGACACGTGATATTTTAGTAACATGTGTCATAATTGGTTAAAAAAAGTCAAGATTTTACTTTTTTTAACGGTGTTAAGAAGTGAAGTATTAAATTAAGAGACGAATTATAATATATGTACCAAAATGATAACAAAATTTTATAAAATACCTAAGCGAAAAATATAATATAATTCAGAACTAATTTTTTATTTAATTTTTTTAATATTTTATTATATTTTAAAAAATAATTTATTATTAAACTAAATTAAATTTTAATTTTAATTTTAAATTTTAAATTTTATTGATCCAGCTCAAAGTATAGCTACGGGGCACTTTGAAATTAAGTTTGCAGTGGTTACATCAAGCCCTTTTATTAGACCTTTTAGCCACATAGATATTAAAGAGAAGGGGCATTGTTGGCAGAGACCATTTTTTACAATGCCAATCCAACTTCCAATGAGAAAGCGACAACACATCAACAAATCTGATGTGTTCAAATATTATTGGGTCAACATGTTGGCTCATTTTCCTTTTGAGCAAAGTTAGAATTTTTTTATTTCCTCTAAATAAAATAATTAATACTTACAGCGTCATAATATAAATTGAAAATAAAAAAATGTAAAATAATCTACCTGAAAAAAAAAATACAATTTGATATAATATAGTATAATATATTTATTTTTATCTTAAATATTTTTTTTATAAAAAATAGGTTTTTATTTTATTGTTAGAATTTTTTTAAGTATAACAATAAGACAATTTCACCGTTCCGAGTTATTTTTTTTCGAATTTTAATACGTACTAATTTGAATATTTTAAAATGTTACCAAACATAATATGATCGGCTGATTAGATTTTAAAATTTTAAAAATTAAATATATTAATTGATTTTAGAATTAAATTGGTTGAATTTTATATAAGATATTAAAATAATTAAATTGATATATCTCTGTTAGCATGATAGAATATATAATTTGTTTTATAAATTAAGTATCAATTTCGAAAATAAAAAAAATCATAAATTGATTGAATAATTAAAACTATGAAAACTAATTTATCTAATTGAATTTTATTAAACCGACTAAATTAAATTAAATAAACCGATTAAGATCAATTTGGAAGGCCCGAATAATGCTCACTCAAAAGATCCAATTCTCACGACTGTCATAATGTCAAAAGCACAAGGTCAAAATCGTCAATATGAACTAAATTCCCAAAATACCCTCTATGTCTCGTCTTCTACAGTTCATTTTCTCTTCTCCGTCTTATTTAATCTTTAATTACGTTTTAATGCCTATGGTTCTTTTGGGGGGGGTATAATTCTTTAGCTTTGATTCCCTCTATAATTAAAAAAATATATATCTTTGCCTTATATTTTTTATTCACATTCACTTCTTCTGCTAACTTGCAAGTTGCAACAATTTCTCTTGGGGATTTCTCTTTAAGGTGAGGTGAAAACATTTGGACTTCTTTGTTTTAAATTGAAAAATAATGTAGTCTTTTGTTCATTTCTGTGTTTTTTCTGTTGAATTTATTGAGAATTTGACAATGAGTATTGTATTTTATTTTCTTTTTTGGTGTGTTTTTTTTTTTTCTTTTAAGTTGCCATTGTTGAAGCTGGGAACTATGGGAAGCTATAGCCTTTGACTGGAAACTTTGATTTGTTGGTGTGATTTATAATGCTGGGTATTGGTTAAATTCATGCAATTTTGGATCTGGAAATTGGGTTTGCTTTAATGGATCCATTATTCTCTTTGGTTCTTACCTTAAATTTTGCATTTTTGGTTTAGCTTTACAGCTTTGCTTGTAATTGTTTTACTTAGTCTTATATCAATTATTTGCTTCCCAGAAACGACTCAGTTTTAGAGATGCTGTCACTTTATTTCAATATCTATTGTCGTGAATTTGAGACAGCTTGTTGAGTTCAAATGCTGCATTTTCATTTTTAATGTGTAGCAAGCAAAGTTGTTTTTTTGGGCTCTTTGCATTTGAGTTCCTAATTTCTCTTGATATTTTGCATCATAAAATTTGCAATCTTTGGTTGTATCTCTAGTAGGGTAATATTAGACACGTTAAATGAATACAACACGGAAAAAATAATTAAAATATACCAAGAATATATGAATGTTTCGAAATCTATATAATATGAACGTATCAAAATTCATATAAATACAGAATCCTTTAAACATGATTATGATATGGTTTGTGATTGAGTTGTTTTTATGTTCATTCATTTTCCTTTAGTTGTTAGATCTCTTCTTGTGGTACGTTATGCTGATCAATTATATCTTTAAATGCAGTATATTGCTTCACTTTCTTTTATGGGGGATATATTTTTGCGTCATGAATGCTGTTGGACGTCTGTGAATGGTTGTTGAAATCGGTATGTCTTCATAGTAAAGATGGCGAAGATGATGTCGGGATGATATGTTATTGACACAAACTCTCCATTTAAAGAGAAATTAGATTCTAGACACTGTTTGAATAACTACCTAGGAGGCTGTTCCTCTTTTGATTACCCATCCTAATTTCTTTTCCAGCATTTGGGATTGCTTGCTATAGACATAAGCGGCAGCTATCGGCGATGACTTCTGAAAATAGTAATTTTTTTCGATAACTTAAGCAAAGACTATTTATAGATTGTTTTCTTGACATATAAAGTAGTGGAGATGTTAACTTTGCCTCAAGGAGAGAAGCAGAACCTCCAAAAATCCTTGCGAAAAGTGTCACCTAATGGATCCCATAAAGATTTGTGGCTTGCTGTGCGAGAAGGGTCCTTGCCTGATGCAGATTCAGCATTGGTGCTATTGAAGAAGAATGGGGGTAATGTCAATTCTAGGAATGGTTTTGGCTTGACTCCTCTTCACGTTGCAACTTGGAGAAACCACATTCCCATTATTCGAAGGCTTCTAGCAGCTGGAGCTTATCCTGATGCTAGGGTGTGTAATTATTCTCATCTCTTAGTTGATCTGAATTCTTTCAAGTTCGTAACAGATGCCTATCAAGTATCCTGCTTTAAAATGTCTATGATCTATGTTACTTTGACTCGGGTATGTTCATTTTTTTCCAATATTTCTATGTATTTGGTGGGTCCTTGAAGGATGATATCGTTATACCCATGTCCGGATATGCGTTGGACATGGGTGTCGGAGTTGGAGCAACATAGGAATTAAACATTATGAAGTCATAGAGACTTATAATGGTGCAATTATGTCCAATCATATTTCCATGACACTTCAGAATGTGTGTTTCAGGATGAAGAATCTGGATGGAGTAGCCTTCACAGGGCTCTGCATTTTGGTCATCTTGCTGTAGCAAGTGTTCTCCTTCAGTCGGGTGCTTCAATTACATTGGAAGATTCAAAATGTAGGACACCTATAGATCTCCTTTCAGGGCCCGTGTTGCAGGTTTTGGGAAGTGGGCAGGATTCAGGTACCTGCTACTGTCTTTACTTGGTTGGAAAGCATTCGATTGTTCTATGCTAATCGAATATATCTGTTTTAAAAGTATTTATTCATGTTTTTAGTAGTGACCGAGGTGTTTAGCTGGGGAAGCGGCGTAAACTATCAACTCGGAACAGGAAATGCTCATATACAAAAGTTACCATGCAAACTCGATTCATTTCATGGCTGTATAGTGAAGTTAGCTTCTGCCGCTAAATTCCATAGCGTAGCCGTTACTGCTGATGGAAAAGTCTACACCTGGGGCTTTGGAAGGGGGGGCCGTCTTGGGCACGCCGACTTTGACATCCATAGGTAAAGATTTCTTGTACCTTTCTATAAGACAGTGTCTTTGCAGATTTAATGATACTTCAGTCAGAAACTCTAAAGTTAAATTTAAGCCATCGGAACTCTATATGTTGAATTTTGTTGGTTGAATTCTACGTCACATTTTTTCTGGTTTTGGAATACCAAACTGAAAAATTTTAATAAGTTTGCGACAGTATTACTTATTATTATTATTATTATTATTATTATTATTATTATTTTGGGTATAGAGAATCATGTGAATCACCAATCATGGAGATGATGTGAGTCAAACAATCATGGACATATTATTTTTATCTTTTATACTTTTTCAGTGGTCAAGCTGCAGTTATCACTCCCCGCCAAGTGGCTTCTGGTTTGGGGGCTCGTTGGGTGAAAACAATTGCTGCAGCTAAACATCACACTGTAATTGCCACTGAGGCTGGGGAAGTGTTCACTTGGGGATCCAATAGAGGTAAAAGCTTATGGGTTATGCTAGCAAGATTTGCCTACCGTATGAGATAGTTGTTTACGGAAGTGAAAATTTCCTTTGTTTTATTCATGGATCCAAAATCACTTACCATCTACCTGTCGATCAGCAAAATAATGTTCTGTGTTATGCTTCAAACAAATCAATGACTTATTGACAAGAAATGCTGATGCAGACTTCATCTTGTGTTGTGCAGAGGGTCAATTGGGGTATACGTCTGTTGATACCCAACCAACACCACGTCGAGTAAGTTCACTTAGATCAAGAATAGTTGCTGTTGCTGCTGCGAATAAGCATACTGCCGTTGTCTCCGAGTCTGGTGAAGTTTTCACATGGGGCTGCAATAGAGAGGGCCAACTTGGTTACGGCACCTCTAATTCGGCTTCAAATTACACGCCAAGAATAGTCGAGTACCTGAAAGGCAAAGTCTTTAGAGATGTTGCAACTGCAAAATATCACACCATTGTACTGCAATCGGATGGAGAGGTAAATATACAGGCATCTTCTTATTATTGATAATTAAATTGATCTCTACTTGCAATAATCCTTAATCCCATGTACTCGGATTCAAAATGCATGAATATTTTCTGGACTAGCTCTAATCATTGGTGGGTTCCAACATCTTAGTAAGTTTTGTTTCCACCCGTTATTGTGGAATGAGAGTTTGTTTTTTTGAACTTGTATTGCAGGTATATACTTGGGGTCATCGACTTGTTACACCTAGACAAGTTGTGGTGACTAGAAACCTAAAGAAGAGTGGAAGCACCCCTATGAAATTCCATCAAAAAGAACGACTTCACGTGGTTGCGATAGCTGCCGGGATGGTACATAGCATGGCTATGACCGAAGATGGAGCATTATTTTATTGGGTTTCCTCAGATCCTGATCTTAAATGCCAACAGGTTCTATTTCATTTTCTTAGTTGATTTTTCCTTCCCCAAAAGTGAAACTTACTATTTACTTCCTCTGTATGAATTTGTTCAGCTATATTCACTGTGAGGAAAAAAAATTGTAAGCATTTCTGCTGGTAAGTACTGGGCTGCTGCTGCTACTGATATGGGTGATGTTTACATGTGGGATGGAAAGAAAAGTATGGATAAACCTCCCATCGCAACTCGGTTACATGGTATTAAGAGGGCTACTTCGGTTTCAGTCGGTGAAACTCATCTTTTAACTATTGCTTCTCTCTACCACCCTGTCTATCCTCCCAATATGCCCGAAAGTGATCAGGCACTGAAGTCGAAAGTCAATGATGAAGTAGAAGAATTCGATGAGGATTTTTTGTTTAATGATTCAGAGCCAAGTAGTACGAGATCATCCGTATGTAAAAATGATTCCAAGAATAAGTTTGTACCAAGCTTAAAGAGCCTTTGTGAGAAAGTGGCAGCAGAGTGTCTGGTGGAGCCACGGAATGCAATTCAACTACTTGAAATTGCAGATTCACTTGGAGCTGAGGATCTAAGGAAGCATTGTGAGGTATTCTCCTCAGAGGTCTTAACAATTATTGGAAGAAAATTTTTTGTACATTCTTTAGAAGCCTTTAGTTTGTGCCTAATTTGTAATGTTGCCTTGGATATTTTTATGATAGAATACCAAAAATTGAATTTTCTAATCATACTAGGCTTTCATGCATTACCTTAATGTGCCAAACCTCACCTTGAAAAAGGAAAAAAAATAATAGAGATCTAAACGATACAATGCATAATGCATCAGTTTTCTTCTTCTTGTGGCCTCCCATGTCAGAATAGTATTGAATACAATCGATGTCTTACTGTCATTTTTCATATTTTAAGTATTTATCCTAGGTATCAATGTCCATGTTGTTGGGCTATAAATCACTTCAACTTTAACCCCCTCCAAAAGGGGGGAAAAAAGGAAATGGAAATATACTTCTTGCATTTTTAAACTTAAGTATGTTTAAAAAGGTTGGGTGATTTTATTGCTTCTATATTTCTCAGACTTGGAGGCAAGTGTCAGATATGGGCATGCTTAATTTTTTCTAATTTTTTTTCATATATTTGGAAGATTGTACCCCTATATTCATGTCTAAATGTGTCTGACACAAGCACTTTAGGAATACTGAAGAGTCAAGTAATTGTTTCTATAGATTTGCTTGATTTAGCAAGTAAGATGTAATTTCCTCTTCTTTTTGTTTCTTTTCTTTATTCACCTCACTTTTTAGATGGGAACCAGAAAACCAGACTTTTAAGATGCCAAATTTCTAGTTCTGTTGTCACTTACTTAAAACTAAGTGTAGGTTCTAAGTGGATGGTTAGACAAGTGGGTTCAGTAATCGTTTTTATCTCTTCTCTTTTCTCTAGGGGATTCTGATTCATTTCGTCTTTAATATGATGATGGTTACTGCCCTGGTTTACTTTTCGTGCTACTTGTTATATTTCTTCATTTGGAAAAACATATATGGCTGATGTAGTTGCATAGTTTTGGATCAATTCCGACCTAAAACATAACCTGGCTGATGAGCTGTAGTCAATTTTGTAAGCCGTTTCCATTAGGCTAAAATACTAAAAGAAGCCAATATTCCACTTTTTCTAAGTTAGCCCCTATACTTATAAACCGCTTAAACTTTGATTTGTACCAAATAAGCTCGTATTTCGAATGAAAGATTGATTTATGTTAAGGGCTTCTTTAGATATAAACCAAAGATTAGCGGCTTATTTAGGTACAAATTAAAGGTTTAGGGGTTATTTAGGTGCAATAAAAGTCGGGTTTTTTTAGCCTTTCCGTCGATGTTTCTTGACATGGAAATATGTTCTGTCATATCAAAGATATCTTGACTTCTTGAATGCAGGATATTGTCATTCGTAACTTGGACTATATCTTAACAGTCTCATCTCAAGCTTTTGCAAGTGCATCACCAGATGTTCTAGCTAATCTTGAGAAGTCATTGGATCTGAGATCATCAGAATCATGGAGTTACCGTCGGCTTCCCACTCCTACAGCTACCTTTCCGGTTGTTATCAATAGTGAAGAGGAAGATAGTGAAAGTGAGGTTCTAAGGAGCCGTGACAAGCCTCAAGAACAAAATCCCCTTGTTAAATGGAGACAGATTGGACTCTTTTGGACAACCTAAAGATGATCCTAATCAAGGAATTTCTGAACAAGTTTGAGCTTTGCAGAAGAAGTTGCAACAGATCGAGGTGCTTGAAATAAAGCAGTTGGGTGGATACGTCCTTGATGACCAGCAAATTGCAAAGCTGCGAACAAGACCGGCTCTTGAAAATTCTCTTGCTGAGCTTGGTGTACAAGTTGAGAAATCTCAGTCAAAAGGATCTTATTCTGTTTCAACAGATGCAAAAGGAAACAAAAAGGCTGAGGTTTCAAGAAAACAGAGGAGGAAGAGCAAAAAAAGGGTAGCTCAAGTTGAGAAAGTCTCTGGTTTTAGTACTAGTAACGTAGAACCAAGCTTGGTGACGGACTTTTCTCATATTGAAATCCCCCAAGTTTTAATGAATAAGGTTAGATTTCTTAAACTCATTATACTTTCCTATGTTATTCTGACTTTTCATTTTTCTTGAAGTATCTATGTTCGATACCCTTCTCTGACATATTTGAATATGGATATTGGGATATGATCCAAGGACCCTCTGAACACATGAAAAAACCTAGAAAAGATTAAATATAGCCTTGTCAGAGAGGTACCCCTATCCGACACCATACCGAGTCTGAGTAACATTGATATTGAAGATTTGCTTGGTTATTTTAATGCTTAATTATGCAGCGACAGTTTGGATTGATTCAAGCAAATTTCTTTCTTTTCCTTTATGAATGCTTTGAGACTGTCACTTGCGAGATTTTAAATTAAGTAGGAATGCATTTAAGTCCTCGAGGAAAAAAAAATTGCTACGATTAAGTTGAATATTCTTTTTTCTATCCTGCATCGAATAAAATTTTGTTTAGTTTACTTCATTTCCTTCGATCTCTATCATTACTTCTGCCAACTCTCTTTTCTATTGTGAGTTTCTAGAGTTTTTTGACTAGTATGTCTGAGGATGTACAACTGTGAATCGAGGTTCAAAAGTCTGGAATAACTTATTAGGATTTCTAGGTAGCACCGTAGTAGCTTAAATTAAAAATTGAAGCCTTTTTTTTTCTTTTGTCGACTGATTGTGATATTCATCAAGATTAGCATCCATTACTGCATTGTGGACAGTCTCGATATGCCCGACGAACATCGATATATGCAATTTTCTGTGCCTAACCCTGAGCCTTTGCTTTGAATTAGTCCTTCACCTATGTTGCTTTTAGTATTCATTTTGCTTGAAGTACCCGTGTCCAACATCCTTGTCCGACACATTTTCATACATAGGTATGAAGATGCAACTCTTCAGAGGACCCGCCTAATACATGAAAAAACTTAGCAAAATTGAACATAGCCTTGTTAGCACTAACCTATATCCAATGCTCACCCCCAAATGCGAGTAACATAGTCTTTGACATTGTAGTTTGGCAATAAGCAGAGGTTTATTATTTGGTCTTTCTTGAGTTTGCATTTCGGTATTTTTTATTGTTACAAGGCTGCTTAGAGTCTCATATTATTGCATCTGGAGGAGTTTTTTTCGTTTATTTTCTATAAATTAGTGAAAGTAAAAAAAAAAAAAAAAATGAAAGTTGGAATTACTTGAACAAAGTTATGATATCTATTGAAGTCTTTGTGCTTTTTGACAGGAAGAAAATGCTATGTCTGAAGGAACTATTGCCGACCAAGCCTCTAAAGACTCTACTTTCTTTGTTCCGAAAAAGGACAGTTCGGTCGTGGCAAAACATAAGAGTACTTCTCAAACAGCAACCAAGAAGAAGAATAGGAAAGGTGGACTTTCTATGTTTCTGAGTGGTGCTCTTGATGATGCCCCCAAACATGTTACACTCCCTCCAGCAATGCCCCGAAGTGAGGGCCCTGCATGGGGTGGTGCAAAAGTTTCGAAGGGACCTGCTTCGCTTCGGGAAATTCAGGCTGAACAAAGCAAACCGCTGGTGAACCAGCTAACCAGAAGCAAAAACAAGGTGGAAGATCTTTTTGATGGTAGAAATGAAGGAAAACTCTGCTGAGTTCATTCTTGCCATCCAATCCGATTTCCATGGTCTCGTTTCAAGCTTCACAGGCATCCCGTGTAGAAAAAAGCATACTTCCTTGGGCTGCCTCCAGTACTCCTCCATACCTCTCTCGACCATCTCTTCGGGACATTCAGATGCAGCAGGTGTGCGAAATTACTGCTTCCCATCTCTCCCCATGCTGTTCTCATACATGCATCCGTAACTGGTTTCATAATTTCTTCCTATCCCCTTCCCAGGTGATGCATATTGAATCACAGTGCGCAGTATGCATTCTAATTCTCGTTGTCGCAATTCGCTGGACTCACATTTTTTTCTTTTGGTCTTCTCATCTAAAAGCAGGGAAAACAACTGCAGAGTCTTTCTCACAGTCCAAAAACAAAGGTGTCTGGGTTTCCAACAGCCACTGGTCAAGGTTCGCCATCAGATTCCCCTGGAATGAACCGCTGGTTCAAACCCGAGGTTGAAACACCTTCTTCAATTCGTTCAATTCAGATCGAGGAGAGGGCTATGAAGGACCTCAGACGCTTCTACAGCAGTGTTAAAGTTGTCAAAAACCAGTCATAAGAGGGCCAAACGCCATTGATTTTGGCAAAATTTTCAGGTAAGCTCCACGGCTTTCTTTTTTCCCCTTCCTTTGGTTAAATGTAAATTTGACTGCTACAGATGTTATCCCCCACATTAACCTTTTTCTTATTTTAGGATAGTCTCAGCCATGGATATAAATTCCAGTCTCAGACACGTTTTCGGTTGCGGCCATAAGGAATACTACTGTCGGTAATTTTGGTAAATATCAGCTGTGAATTAATTTTGGTAGATATCGGCGATTAATATCTGATGGAGAGACCCGAAACCACTAAATAGTAGTCATAATATCGCGTTACAGCCTCTATTTAAATTCTTAGGGTTTTTTTTTTGTGCCAACAAATTCCTAGTTTGAACATCTTTTTTTTTCCCTCATCATGGGGCTTCTTTACTTTGAATTCTTTCATTTTTTTCCTTTGATTTTTTTTTTTTAATATTCTCATACTTAGAGAATTGGAAGTTAGATGTTTTGGTTTAATAGACCTTGTATAATTAGCAATAAATTAAGATCTGTCTTTTAATGGGAATTTTTTCATTTAGATAAATTATTTGATCCAGTGGAGTTTTTAGAGTCTACAAACGAAATTAGTTAGGTGATACATGCGGTAGATTTTTGTTTAATCCGTTTGTAAAGTCAAAAAATATCAAATACCGAACGCTTTCATGAAATTTAGTTTTCTTTTTCATTAATAAGTTCAGTCTGACATTAGGTTTTTGGCTCAAATCATTCTGAATAAATGATTTTCTCTTTATTTTTATATTGCTTTGACTTTTTTTCTTAAAGTATTGAGATCCGATATTTATATTTGACGTATATTTGAGTATGGATGTGAGGATATGATATTCTAAAAACATTTTTAATAGATGAAATTTTTTTAAAAAAAAATTAAAAATATTCATGTTGAAAATTTACTTATATTCGACATTATAGTTTTAAGATTATGTTTAGTTCAAGAACAATGATGAATGCATACACATACACGTGTGTGCACGCATGCGTGTGCAATATGATCTTTTAATGATTAAGAGTGTGTTAGAGAGAATATGTAAGTTTGAGTTTAATTTTAGATATTTCTTTTTAAGAGCCCTAATTATCAAAAAAATATTATCTACTAGACATGTGTCAAACAAGCAAAGTTGTGATGGTCCTATACTAGATTTGATAATTGAAAGACGATTATATTAATATGATATGAATGAAGTATTAAATGCATTGTGTGGATACATATTTTAAAATTTATATAAAATAAATTATTAACGTATTAAAGTTATATAAATTATAAAATATCTTAAGCGTTATAATGATGTGATAAATATTTACACATGATATAATATACGAATTATTAAATTTATTTTAAATATGCATGTATGGCATGTTTTTAAAAGTAGAATCATGTAATTTTATACATGATACAAAAAAATAAAATATAATACAAAATGTGATGTAATATAAAAATAATATAAATATGATACGATTACGTAAATACGTAAAAATTTATATAAATATATAATATTTTTTTAAAAAAAAAAAAAGATAGAGATCATGAGTTATTGGCGCATTGCTGGAAAAATGTACTTCAAACAAAAGCAAAGTACAAGGATTAGTCATGTAGCAACCTCAAATTACACCTTAGAAAATCTAACAAGAAATTTAAAAAAAAAAAAAGTAGAGGAAAGAAGGAAAAGAATCCCATGCACCGAAGCTCACTACGATGAATGGGCCATCTCATCATTATATAGAAAATGATAGGAGCTATTTGTTTGATGAATTTGATCCCTAAATAAACCTAATAATGATTCTAGTATTCATGTTGAATTATATATTTTTATATATTATAATTATATTTAAAATATTAAATATTAATATAAATTTAATATATTAATAATTCATATTATATATATTTTAATATAATATTTTAATTATTTTTTCGTATCATGCTTATATGATGTATTAACAAAGGTTACAACATTGCAAATGATAAAAAAAAAAAGAAAAAAAAAGAAAAGAAAATAAAACTTGAAATCATGGGCCTTTTAGGATCAATTGAGCTGCGACATTTTACCAGCAATATTGCTTTTCTCGGCCGACATTTCCTTTACAATCAAGAAAATTGCCCAATGTCTAATGATAATTTGTATATTTTTATCACATTTATTTTATTTTTATATATTATAATTATATTTAAAATATTATATATTTATATAAAATTAGACACGATAATAAATTGTGTTATATTGATTTTGACATATTAGTATCTTCGTTTAGTTTTCAAATTATATTTTTATATTGTGTTTTATTTATTTTTTCGTGTAAATTTCATGTGATGTCTAAATTAACCTTAATATCAATAAAGTTTTACACATTATATCTAATCTAAACAAATAAAATCAAGAAGGCTATGAACTGAATTAAAAACTTTAAATTAACATTAGACAATATACAAAACTTTACTTTGGATGAAAAAAAAAAGGATATTCATATACGATGGTATCCATATTAAACTAATTTTCTTTAACAAAGGAGGCAACAATCTGAAAATCAAATAAGAATTATAAATGTTGAAATTTGAATCTAAATTTGATGGATACCGCTTTACAAGAGTGGGGTTGGCAATTTTACTTGAACCCGTAAGGTTCAAACCTAACTTGACCTTATAAGGACATTTGTTTTTTTTTTTTTTTGAAAATCAAGTTTGGAGGTGGGACAAGTCGATCTTTTTTGTGAAAGTTTTGGGGTTGGATGATCAACGATAGTTTTAGAAAAAATCTACCTCACTCAACCTGAGAGATTAACTAAAATACTCATTTTCTAATTTTATAACTATTTTTTTTATATATTTAAGTTAAGGTTTCTTAATTTTTATTTGATTTTATCACATATATTCGGTTTAGTTGATAGATTTTTGAAAATGGAGCTTAAGTTCTGGGGCAAAGGGGTTTGAAGTCAGGGGGATTTCTTCATCTTAGGTGATAAAGTTCAAGTTAAGTTCAAGTTCGAGGCAGATATCAGAAAGCAAGGCAGGCAAAAATTTGAATTGTTCGGACTAATTTGAATCCTTTATTACACAAATAATAAATCATATTTTTATGGATTATTTTTTTCGTATCCAATATCTCAAGTCAAAACAATTAAAGTCTCTTAAAGAATCTCTTTTCTTACTTTATAATCGATTCCTAATTG
>JBBYHK010499482.1:0-14758 GCA_038382065.1 Adansonia grandidieri | reverse complement strand
ATTCAAAACTCATAAAAATGAATGAATTTTTGAAAACTGAATTAAGGTGAATCAAATAATAATATTTAATGAATTTTGATGTTTGAAACTTGAGAGGATTCCACCAAAAATTTTATGAGTAAAGAAAAACTTGTATTTTAATACAAAAAAAAATTATGAAATTTCATTAACACTGAAGTAAAACAAATTAAAGACCACATATTATTCAAAACATTAATTTCTAAGGTGAATAAAATGAACTTGTAAAATTTTAAAAATAGATCAACAAAAACCAAAAGTAAAATTCACGAGCATGATACTCGTAAGACTACAAAATTCAAAATTAATTTATAAATTTTACAATTTGACACTTCATAGTAGAAAATGCCAATATATATTTTTCCTTGAATATTTATGATTTTTTGGGGTGAGAATCGACATAAAACCACACTGGTGTCAGTAAAAATATCCGACCACCAATTTCCTAAGTTTTTTTAGAAAAATCTTAAAAAATTCCTAAAAATAGAAAAATTAATCATGAGATCATCCGCAGAGGTGATTTCCAAAATCTGTCAAGAACTTACTCAAAAAATTTTTTTTTCCTTTGCGGTTCGTCCTTTTTACCTGAGAAAATGGATTTTTCCGTCATGTGTATATATAGTTATTTACATATGACTAACTAAAATTACAACAATATGAAACCCCTATAGTGGAAGTTGACCTCCATCAAAATGGCCACTACATTTTCGTTCTCGGATACTTGGGACTTCTAGGGACAGACAGCCCGGACGAATTCAGATGTCTACAGCTGCCCCTTTTTGTCCATTGTTGAGAATTAGGAATACGATAAAGACCAAATAGACACCATTTCGTCTGGACCATAAAGTATAAGAAAAATGAGATATGAACATATATATTAGTGCTTACTTATTAGAAGGGGAACTTTCAACCGACGATGAAGTTAATATTGAAAATGAGTTGGTCAAGGAAAAAATGCACAAACCAACCAGTAAGACAAATTGATTAAGACTAAGCAGTCAGGTGAACAAATGAAAAGAGTTACCCGAGACTAAGTCGACGGGCAGACAAAGGATACAAAGGTAATACATAAGGTTAAACATAACAAGTTCGACCAAGGCTGAACCACTACACCAAACAAGATGAAAAGAAGTTTGACCAGGGCTAAACCATCATGTCAAACAAAAGTGAAAAGAAAGTTTGACCACGGCTAAACCATCGCATCAAATGAAAGTGAAAAGAAAGTTTAAGCAGGGCTAAACCATTATATTAAACAAAATGAAAAGAAATATGACCAAGGCTAAACTATCACATCAAATAAAAGCAAAAGGAAGTTTGACCAGGGCTAAATCATCACATCAAATAGAGGTGAAAATAAGTTTAACCAAGGCTAAACTATCACATCAAACAGAGATGAAAAGAAGTTTTATTAGGGCTAAACCATCACGTCAAACAAAATGAAAAAGGAGTTTGATCAGGGCTTGTAGACACCTTATTTTGTCCACATTAATTTTTGAGCAATTTGGAGCACAGATGTGAGAGGGTAAATGCAAAGATATGGCATCAAAGGACATAGTTCAAGGTTTCCAGGGATAAAAAATATGAGAAAATTCATAATTTTGCTTGAATGTATCGATACATGGTTCTCATGTATGGATACAATGCTCCAACATGCCAAAAATTTGAAATGTCCTAATCTGTATCAATACAACATGTAAATGTATTAATACAGGAGCTCATGTATCGATACTAGGCCATGCTAAAACGAAAACGTGTATTCTGTAAAGAAATGTATCGATACAATGGTTCATTGTATCGATACAATGTTCATTGTACCGATACACTCAAGGTTTTTGGACCAAATGTATCGATATATTCTGTAATGTATCAGTACATACAGGCCATTTTCCATGATCCAGGCATTTTTTACTCATCCACTATTGATCAAAAACTCGATTTTAACTCTTTTCTTTGCATTAGAAAAGATCAAAACCCATATCAAATTACGAATTTGGATTTTTGAATTAATCAAAATATTTTTTTGAAGTCTAAATTAGATAAAAAATGCTAATTTCACATGATCACCCCACTTCTCCCTAATTTGTTAGCCAAGATCACCATCAGCCACCCTACTTGCTAGAAAATTATTTTAGCATTTAAACCAGCCACCCTATGTCCATCACATTGGCAGCAAGTTACTCCCTACAGCCACTCTATAGCCACCAAGCTGACATCACTTTGTCCCCCTTGAGAAATAACCAAAAACATCTCTAAATTGGCTCCAAAATGCTGGTATAAATAGACTACCTGTATCTCAGCTGAGGGACTTTAGATTCTTGCTTGTTTTAGCTTCCAAAAACACATACACACATCAAGAAAACCAAATCACGTAGCTCTTCACTCACTACGCAAAAATAGCCCCAAAACACCCATTCCCAACCATTACACATTTTAAAAATCACCTTCATCCATACCAGAACCAAGACCTCATTGTTTTTCTCTTTTTCTTGCTTATTAACAACAAGGAAAAGAGGGAAATTCAAGCCATCTCTGTTGCTCCAACTATTTGGCCAAAATTGAAGTTTTATTGGTATAACTTCCTATTTTATCGCTTTCATTTTTTGTTTTTTAGCACCTTCATCATTTTAGTGAGCTCTCCACATTTCCATCACCCTCTTAGGATTACCATGCATTATTGTGGCTTTTGGTTGTGGTAGTTTAGGATTTGGATGCCGTAATGCCCCTTCGATGTGCAAAAAGCCTCATTTCATCCTTATTATTTTGACAACTCTTGCTCCTGCATTTTATGCCATATCCATGCATCTTGTTATCCTTATTCCATGTTTGAATCATTAGCCTAACACATTTCAAGCACATTTATACATTAGCTTGCATGAATCATTGTCATTTTCAGCATCCATAACATTTTCTTATCGAAATGCTTAACACTTTCGTTGTCTAAACCACTAGTAAAGTTAGCATCCCCATTCATGTCATGTGCCATCCCCTTGTATGTTTGTTGTCTTCCCCTTGTCAAAATGCATTTTTGATGGCTATTAAAAATTGATTTTCAAAACCTTTCCAAGCTAAGCATGTTAACCTAAACCAATGAGGATTAGCATGGACTTAGCATTTTCCTTAAAGTTAGCAAAAAATTTAGGGAAAATTACGTTTTCCAAATCTGGAATCTTGGTTAAACAAGCTCAAATCTTTTGATTTTGTAACAAAAATGGCCTTACACTTGTTTCCAAAATGTTTGTGCCTTGTTTTCGAGTCGAAACCTTAAGTGGTGTGATTAACAGGCTGTTTCATCGTCCTAAAATACTCTGAGGCTATGCAAATGAGTTTGTGACACTCATGCCATTATTTCCCTTCAGTCATGGATGTTCGAATGTCAATGACCTGAGTTTGGACCCAAAAACACAAAGAAAAATAAAAAATATCCCCTACTTTACTTTATACCCTACTGGTGTGGCACTGTTACGAATTAAAAAATCACTTTAAAATTCAAAATGATTTTTCATGAATTTTATAATATTTTTCTTTGTAAGTGTGTCAAAATATCTTTTAAACGAGGTCTTGTTCACCCTCGAACCCATCTAGATGAAAGAGTTATTATTTTTCAAACCTGGATTGTCTAGGATCCCTAAAATGAACCAAGTGCATTCTGGTTGGGTCCTTTAGGCCCATTAAACGATTTTTCCAAATCCATCCAGGATTTTTCCTAACAAGTTCATGAAGTTCTCTTTCTGGAAAGGTATTATTTGCAAGTTTCTAATACCAAATGAGTCCAAAATGATTTTTTAAATTTTGACACACCTTGTTCCTCGTATGCTCTGCCTGCAGCAAAATTAATCCAAATTTGAAAATTTATTCCCTTGGAAAGTGACTTTTTGGGGCATTGGGAATATTTTTAGATTGATCCTCATCAAGTTACCTTTCTAACGATATCTTGTCCACCCTTTAAAGCTTTCAAACCAATCCAAAATAAATTAGGAAAGCGGGATGGTGCGATGTTGTCCCTTTTTTTCAATTATGGCCAAAATTAAGGTGTTTTTTTGAGCCTTGTCTTAAGACATTCGAATGTCATCGTATCACCTCGATCAGCCTTGAGAATATGCTTTGACCTCCTATAGGCTCGTATCAAGGTAGAACATATTTTACATCTTTACCATCCTCATTCACAATATTTTTTTTCACCAATAGTCGTCAAAATGCTCACCTGTCTTCTAAATCACAAGGTGTTGTCAACTTAATTTTTTCAACTCGACTTCTTTAAAGAAGCATCAAATATGCCACTTTCGGGGCACTCCAACCCTGACCTTCCGAAGGAACACTCCAACCCCGCTCTTCAAATTAGTTAAGATCTTAAAAAAAAAAAACTTCCTTTGTCAAATTATTTATCATCCATGGGGATACTCCAACCCCAACTTTCTAAAGGGATACTCCAACCTCGTTTTTCAAAATTGTTAACCTTTAAAAAATATTCCTTTATCAAAATTATTCGTCATCTATAGGGATACTCCAACCCCATCTTTTTGAAGGGATACTCCAACCCTATCTTGTAACGACAATTAAATTTTTCTACTTCTTGGACTTCTATGACTATGTCAAACAAACCTCGTTTAATCTAAAAACCTAGATGCATCTCGAAAATTGTCAATTCGATTATTCCCAAATAATCAATGCCAATTGTGAGATAAATTCCAATAGTCTATCCCTCTTCTTTATCATTGCATTGAATGGTCCATGTTATGTTACTTCATTCATTGCCTTACTAACATGATTTTTTTTTGTGACAATTATTTGTATTCATGTTTTCCAATCATTTCAAATAAAACTAAGGGTAATATTCCACGTGGGTATCTCTCCAGTGCCTAAAGTAAAATTCTCCATTTTTCAAAGTAAAATTCAGAGATCATTTTTATTGAAAATCTCTATATTCCCCATCTCTTCGAGGCATATATGAGATTAAATCTTTTTCATCAAAACCTGGATTTGTATTTCTATAAGATTCATGCATTAAAAGAGGGTTATATCAAAATAGTGATGAGGTAAGATCGAAAAAATCAAAACTGAGATAAGATATAGCTAGTAAGGTACCGATTTTGGGTGTTGCAAAGAGGTTCATACCTCATCGTGCGTAACCAACTCTCAAACCCAAATGATGAATCTTTGTACTACGTATACCACGGGATCGATGTTTTGAGTTTTGAAACTTAAAAGATAGGTTTTAATAGGCATCCGGTCATGCCTAGCACGAAATGATAAGTAGCAACTCCAAGCGTTGGCCATTTTGTGATGGTCATCCGAGACCAATAAGATGAGCGATTCATCTTATGGTTCCCCTCACTATGTCATAAGTCAAGAATCTGTACTTTCTCTTCTCATCACGTCACAAAAGAAAAGTCTCAGTCAAGAAGACATTCCCAAGTTTGAAAAATATTTTAAGTCGTATGCACCTATAGATCTACGAGGACCGCCCTGGGGTACGTCACGACAGGGCTAAACCATCACGTTAAATGAATGTGAAAAGAAAGTTTGACTAGGGGTAAACCATCATGTCAAATAAAAGTAAAATGAAATTTGACCAGGGCTAAATCATCACGTTAAATGGAGGTGAAAAGAAGTTTGACCAAGGCTCAACCATCATGTCAAATGAAAATGAAAAGAAAGTTTGACCAAGGCTAAACTATCACATCAAACAAAATGAAAAGGTAGTTTGCCAACGCTAAACCATTACATCAAACAAAAGTGAAAAGAAATTTGACAAGGGCTAAACCATCACGTTAAACGAAATGAAAATAAGGTTTGACCAAGACTAAACTATCATGTCAAACAAAATAAAAAGAGAGTTTGACCAGGGCTAAACCATCACATCAAATGAAAGTGAAAAGAAGTTTGACCAGGGTTAAACCATCATATCAAACAAAAGTGAAAAGAAGTTTGACCAGGGCTAAAAGATCACATTAAACGAAATGAAAATAAGGTTTGACCAAGAGTAAACTATCACGTCAAATGAAATGAAAAAGGGAGTTTGACTAGGGTTAAACCATCATATCAAATGAAATGAAAAAAAAGTTTAACCAGGGCCAAACCATCACGTCAAACGAAAATGAAAGGAAAGTTTGACCGGGGCTAAACCATCATATCAAATGAGAAAAAAATGGAGTTTGACTAGGGCTAAACCATCACATCAAATTGAGATGAAAAAAGTTTGACCAGGGTTAAACCATCACGTCAAATGAAAGTAAAATGGAGTATGACCAGGGCTAAACCATCACGTTAAATAAAAGTGAAAAAAAGTTTGACTAGGCCTAAACCATCACATCAAAAAAAGGTGAAAAAAAGTTTGACTGGGGCTAAACCATCACGTCAAACAGAGGTGAAAAAAGAGTTTGGCCATGGCAAAGCCATCACGTCAAGTGAAAGAAAAAAAGAGTTTGACTAAGGCTAAACCATCACGTCAAACAAAATAAACATGAAGTTTGACCAAGGCCAAATATCATGTCAAATGAAAGTAAAAAGAAAGTTTGACTAGGGCTAAACCATCATGTCAAACAAAATGAAAAGAGAGTTTGACCAAAGTTAAACCATCACGTTAAACAGAGGTAAAAAAAAAAAATTAACCAAGTAAAATGTAGCGAGACTTGATCGAGTACAGCCAAGTAAGTTAGAATTCAACCAAGTACGATTAATTAGAGACAAACATTAATAAGGTTGAAGTAATCCGATATAATATCTTTGAGGAAAGCTTGACTTACTTTTTGATTTTGAAGCAGTATCTATTCTGATAGTTTTTTCTTCCTTCATTGCTTTAAACTTGTGAATTACATAATAATGAATGTGGGTGCATGGTGAATTTGCATGGATTTTCATGATTGGATTTATTCCTTATTTTTTTATTTTTCATTCATTTTCTTTTTAAATCGTGATTTAACCCACTATAAAAACCCGAAAACATCTATAAAAAGTGTAGAGAATCTTTCTGGTGGTAAGGGGCTAGTCTTGAATCTGATGTTGTCTTTATAGAAACGATTGTTCTTGCCTTATAAGGAATTCAAATTATGATGCACCAGCATCATCTAGTGACTAATAGAGAATGGTATGATTAAGAATGTACGGGGATGCCCCTTGTGGTCATGTGGTGCATCAATACCATCTAGTGGTTAAAGAAAAGGGATATGATAGAAAATATGGGCGATGCCCCTGCCCCAAGATAAAACAGGACTTTGTGATGCACCAATACCATTAATGCTTAAGGAAAAAGGATATAATTGGAAATGTAGGCGATGCCCTTCTTTGATCCATCTGTGGTTTTCAGAAAGTAACAAGGACCTAACATTTCCATCACTTCCTTTGCCAACCGGAACAAAATGATGAATATCTTCTAAGAGGTTAAGTTTCTGCCATCATCAGAATTCTATCTAAGATCGTTAGTTATCCATCTTTAATGCTTCTTAGAACGTTCGAAGGAATTAAGATGTGAACCAAGATTTTCATAATGTTTTAACCTCATTCCAAAGTAACTCAAAGAAATTAGTTTGTTATCTATTTTAATCAATCTTTATATCTTTAAGTCATTAATTATCATTTACCAAAAATGTTAGCATGATAAAAAAAATAGTCTAATAGAGGTTATATTTCAAGGAAAAAATATAGAATATTGGCTTTTTTTTTTACAAAAATAATGGTAAAATGCTTAAGAAGAGATCCATAAAGATAATGGTAAATGTTGAAGAAAAGCTTTGGACAACTAAATTCAGATCTTCGAAGATTTCTTCTAAACGAAATATCTACTTGTGCATAGATCCATCTTTTAGAGATGCGTTTAATCATATCATGCCTACGATTTGATCATTTTTTTCTTGACTTGAGCTACCCTTTTAGGTTTTCAACTCAAAGCCTCCCCTATATCACCTTTAATTGAATGCCCTGTTCGAGTTTTCGTCTGACTTTTGTTTTCTTTATTTTTTATTTTTTATTTTTTTATTTTTTTTATTTTTTTAAACTTAGTATTTCTTTACATTGTCTGCATTGACGGGGTTTTGCAAGACATCTTCATCCATTTCAGCAAGGATTAATACACCTCCTAAGAATGCCTACTGAACCACACAGGGCCCTTCCCAATTAGGTGCCTATTTGACTCATGGATCTTTTTGTATCGGAAGGATTTTCTTCAGCACCAGTTCTCCTTCATGAAATTGTCTTGGATGAATCTTCTTATCATGGGTCTTCATCATCCTTTTTTGGTACATTTGCCTATACTGGATCACTTTTAACCTTTTTTCTTTAATAAAGTTTAATTGTTCATAGCGATCTTATGCCTATTCAGCTTCTTCCAATTTACTCTCTATTAATATTTGAAGTGATGGGATCTCAACTTTAATTGGTAGTACTGCCTTCATGCCATACACCAATGAGTAAGGTGTTGCCTCAGTCAAGGTTTGTACTGAGGTTAGATAGGTAAGGAGAGTAAATGGAAGCTTCTTGTGCCAATCTTTATAAGTCTTTACCATTTTTCCCATAATTTTCTTAATATTTTGTTAGTAGCTTCCACAGCCCCATTTTCGGACGATATGTGATCAAATTATGATGAGAGATTTTGAGCTGGGTATAGACCTCCGTCATCAATTTATTATTTAAGTTGAAGGCATTATCCATTATAATTATTTGAGGGACCTCAAATCTACAAATGATATTAGCCTTTAGAAATTTAATCACCACTAATCTTAGGACGTTTACAAATGAAGCAGCTTCCACCCATTTGGTGAAATAATCAATGGCCACCAAGATGTAACGATGTCAATTCGATGCTGCGAGAGTAATGGTTCCGATGACATCCATACCCCATATAGAACAAGGCCATGGTGCAGTCATGACATGTAATGGTGAGGGTGGGACATGAATTTTATCAGAATAGATTTAACACTTATGGCACTTTTGGGCGTACTTGATACAATCACTGTCCATAGTCATCCAGAAGTAGCCTAATCTCATGATTTGATTTGCCATCTTATGTTCGTTGGCATGAATCCCACAAACCGCTTCATGTACTTCTTCTATTACTTTCTTTGCTTTCAAAGAATGAACACACCTTAACAATGTTTGCTCGAAACTTTTCTTATACAAAATTTTTTTATCCAAGACAAAATTCAGTGCCAAACTTCTTAAGGTTCTCTTATCAGTTTTTGAGGCATTTGGATGATATACTTAATTCTTTGAATAATTCTAATATCATGATACCATGAAAGGTCATCTGCCTCAATCTCACTATTGTGGCAGTATGTAGGGAATTTATAAATACTAATCTCAATCGGTGTCACCTCTTGCCCCTTGTTTACTTTGAACATCGAAGCCAAGGTGGTTAGAGTATCCATTATTTGATTGTTATCATGAAATAGATGAATGAAGTCTACTTCTTTGAATTCTTCTAGTAATTTTAGAATCAATTTTTTATATTACTACAACCTTGGGTCTCATGTTTTTACCATTCTCCACGTAGTTGGTAAATTACCAAGGCTGAATCTCCATAGACTTTCAATACCCGGGCCTTCTTTTCTAACACTGCTCGAAGCCCTATAATACATGCCTCATATTTCACCACATTGTTGGTGCAATCAAAAATTATCCAAGCCGTAAAAGGCTAATAATCCTCTTTTGGAGACATTAAAATTGTGTCGATTCCATGGCCTAATGTATTTGATGCTCCATCAAAATACATTTTCCATGTAGATATTTTCGATGACTTTTCTTCTTCTTCAACTGTAATATTCATCAAGTCTTCGTCAGGGAATTCAAAATCCAATGGCTGATAATCGTCAAGGACCTGGCTTGCTAAGAATTCAGTAATGGCACTCCCTTTTATCGCCTTTTGGCTTACATAAATGATGTCATATTGGGATAGTAGAACTTGCCACCTAGCTATCCTTCTTGATAAAGCTAGCACTTCGAATAGATATTTTATTGGGTCCATTTTGGTTATCAGCTATGTAACATGTTACAACATGTATTATCGAAGCCCTTTCACTGTCCAGACTAGAGCACAACATATCTTCTCTATATGGGAACAATTTACCTCGTAATCCAAAAATTTTTTACTGAGGTAATAGATTGCTCGCTCCTTCTTTCCAGCCTCAGCATGCTGCCCCAACATATAGCCCATGGATCTTTCGAACACTAATTAATATAAGATTAAAGGTCATGTCGGAGCAAGCGATACCAAAATTGGCAAATTGGAGAGATATTGCTTAACTTTTCGAAAGCATTTTGGCATTCACTATCCCACTCACCAAGATTTTGTTTTTGCAAAAGCTGAAAAACTGGATCACACTTATCTGTGAGTTGAGATATGAATCTAGCGATGTAATTCAATCTCCCAAGAAACTTCTCACTTCTTTTAGCCTGCGTAGGGATGGCAACTCCTATATAGCTTTGATCTTATTCGGATCAACTTCAATTCTTCTTTTGCTTACAACAAAACCCAACAATTTTCCAGACCTAGCTATGAATGTACATTTCACCTGGTTCAGCTTTAACTGATATTTTCTCAGTCTTTCAAACAACTTCCATAGGTTCGTTACATGACTTTCTTCTTGAAGGGACTTAGTAATCATGTCACCAATATACACTTCAATTTCCTTATGCATATGTCATGGAATAGGGTGACTATTACCCTTTGGTAAGTTGCTCCTGCATTCTTCAACCTAAATGGCATTACTTTGAAACAAAATGTTCCCCATATTACGACAAATATGGTCTTCTCCATATCTTCCGGAGCCATTTTAATTTGGTTATACCCCTAAAAATCCATCCATGAAGGAAAATAAATACTTTTTCACAATATTATCAACCATGGTGTCTATACGAGGGAGGGAGAAGTTTCTTTTGGGCTTGCTCAATTGAGGTCTTGGTAATCTACACACATTCTAACTTTTCCATCTTTCTTGAGAATCGGGACAATGTTTGCAACCCACTCCAGATATTTTGCCACCTTAAAAAATCCAGATTCAAACTGCTTCTTAGCCTCTTCTTTTATCTTCAAAAGCATCTCTGTTTCATTTTCCTCAGCTTCTATTAAACCGGTTTGCATTTTGGCTTCAAGGGTAATTTATGAACCATAATCTTCGCATCTAATCCTGGCATGTCTTGATAAGACCATGCAAAGATGTCTCAGAATTCATGTAGCAGACTTATCAGATCTTCTCGAGTGGAAGCCTTTATGGCGGTTTCTATTATGATCTTCCTTCTTATTATTTCCATTATTCCCCAAATTGATAATCTTAGTGGGCTATTCATGGGATATTATGCGTTCATCTTTTCGTTTAATTATTTTTAACAAATCAGGAGGCAAGATATGATCATCGACATCTTCTTTAAGGTTGACCTCGTTCGAGAAAATAGTCTGTTCAAAATTAACCTTTGAATCCTGATCAGATTTATTTGTTTCTCGATAAAGATAAAAATAAGGAAAAAATGGGCAAAAGAATATAAGATATGAATGGGGCATAGATGCATAAAAGGAAAAGAGAAAAAATGAATGTAAGAAAGAAAAAGAGCCAAGAAAGATTATATAAGGAAAGATTGCATGCATTTCATTTTTACTTATGATAAATTAACATTATGAGTTTTTACAAAAAGATTTATAGACGACAAAGTTTATTTCTTAGTCATTACTTTGGAATTGGCCTGGACACAATGCTTCTCTCAGCACATGTCTAATTCCTTAAAACATATCTAAGGGGCATGGGTGAATCCCATGATCTTTAGTGAACTCTTCATCCTCTCTTCCAATGGCAGCCATATGATGCTCTTCGAAGGCTTCATTAATCACCAGAATAATGTTCTTGGTTTCTTTATCTCTATTCCCTGGATTGACTCCTCTATAGCAAAAAAATTCCTTTAACAAGAGGTAGGGAGTTGATTTCTAGCCTGACTGTTGGCCAACACCTAAGGATGGCTGCTTTTCTCTTATTCTTTTTTCGAACTTCTTCTTCTTAACACTTTCCACCTTGAAGCCTAATCCATATTTATCTTTCTTACCAGTACATTAATGACTTGGCTGATTCGTTGTAAACATCTCCTGAGTTTTTTTTTCGGCTAAAGCTCTTTTCTTTACTATCAACTTGAGGCCCATACGCGTGCTTTTTGATAGCCTTAGTTTAGGGATAACTGACCCTTCTGATGTAAAGGTCACATTGATAATCTAAAAAACTCTGAAAGAGCATTCATCAGTTTTAGCATTTGTGTCAATATAAGAAGCCTTGGTAGATGTCATAGCGACTATGTCTAATTCCCCAGATAGACTTACCAATCTTTCACCCATTATAAACTTGACTTTTTGATGCAAGGATGATGGAATGGCCCTAGCGAGGTAAATCCACGGCCGCCCTAACAAACAATTATATCTTGGAGTGATATCCATAATATGGAACTTGATTTCAGATGAGCAAAGACCAATTTCTAGAGTAACTAAAATAGTCCTTTTAATGTCCCTCATTGTTCCATCAAAAGCCCTAACAATCGCATGGCTTTGTTTGATTTGGCTAACATCTAGAGGCAAACAAGATAGTGTACTCTATGGCATGACATTTAGAGAAGAGCCATTATCGATAATGACTTTAGATAGTATGGTCCCTTTGCACCGAGTCATGATATGGAGGACTTTTGCTGAAGTATTACCTCGTGGCAAAATTTCATCCTCATTAAATGAGATAAAGTTGTCAGCGACAATATTGTTTACCAGGCGGTCAATTTTTTTGACAGAAATGTCCTAAGGTACATAGGCCTGATTTAGTACTTTCAGCAAAGTGTTCTAATAGAGTTCAAAATTGAGCAACAGAGTTAGTAAGGAAATCTTTGCTGGTTGTTACTTTAATTGCTCTACGATACTATATTCGCTGTGCTTGATATACTTTAGGAATTCAACTGCCTCTTTTTTCTTTATTGGTTCTTGCTTTTCCTCTGGGACATCCTCGATAACCATTGCCTTTTCAGATGTTTATGCCTTTGATTTCATCTTCGTACTGGTTTCACTAGTTTCCCTATCGTATACATGCCACTTCTTGTAACCTGGCTGACTTTTGTGATATCAACGGATGCCAATTGGGCAATAATAGTTTCTGTAGTAGTGACCCCACCATCATACTTCCACGACACCTGTTTACTATCTTGAGAAGGGAACGGTGCTGGTGCCCTAATAATCAGTATAGAGGTAATACTACTTTTGAAAGCGTGGTCTGGTTGCAACGAATAATGAGATAACAGTCGATACCATATGAGGCTTATGACGATCCTTCCCCTACCATATTGACTGTTTTTTCACTTCTGCTCTAATCTGTTCTAAAAACTCGATCCCGCCATTATTTATCATCCCTTGAATCAGTGCTCAAAAATCTGGGAAACTCTGTAAGGTATGCCCTAAAGTTAAGTGATACTTGCAGAAATTGACACCATCATCAAACTATCCTTTAATGCTTTTTTGATTTTGGCTAAGGATTCTAGCTTTGGTCAGAACCATCCATACTTTCTCCTAGGGTGTTTTGACCTCTTCCACACTCAACTACCTCTATTGCCTGTTTTCAATGTTGATGACATTGACTCTGGGCTCATGATGATCTGGCAAAGGGTTTGCTGCCACATTGGGAGCTGACGCATTATCAAACTTGAAGGGATCTTTATTAAGAAGGCTTTGAACTTTATGCTTAAAGGGATGGCAGTTTTCAATCGAGTGACCCATTAGTTCATGGTATTCACAGTGTAAGTTCGAGTCATACTAGTTGAGATAATTGCCTTCATACGGTTTGGCAAAAATTGGCGCTACTAGCCTTGCTTCTGAAAGTTTGTCAAACATTTCCTTATATGAATAAGGAAGAGGGTCAAAATAGGGTCTAGTTTGATTGGTTTTTTAGGGTTATGTATTGGTGTTGGGTCTTAGCTAGTTTTGGGGAAGTGGGTTTAGAATGGTAGCTTAGACGGTTGTTGAAATAGGTGCTTGAGATGTGTTGTATGGATAAGTGTTGTGGGGCATTTGTTTTGGACTTTGATAATAGGGGCGAGGTCTTGGGCGATATGGCTGGCTCACATAACCGACTGATGGTGTTTCATCCTTTTTCATTATCAGTCTTGACTTCTTTGCACTGGAGGACTCTCCTGATGTAAGCTTTTAAGCCTTAATGGCTGATTTGATCATTTCTCTAGAGATTACAAGATCGGAGAAATTCTTTGTCGCATTCCCTACCAGCTTATCGTAATAAGGAAAACGTAAAGTATCGACAAATAACATTGTTGTTTCCTTCTCCATCAAGGGTGGTTGGACTTGAAAGGCTAAGTCCCTCCATCGTTGGGCATATTATTTGAAGGATTCAGTTGACTTCTTCTCTAAATTTTGAAGGGTTAATCAATCCGAAGCCCACTCAGCCATATGCTTGTATTGCTGGAGAAAAGCACTTGCTAAGTCGACCCAACATTTAATTTAGGTATGATTCAAATCATTGTACAATCTCAATGCCGATCCTGATAGGCTTTCCTAAAAATAGTGGATTATGAGTTTATCATCTTGTGAGTAGCCTACCATTTTTTTTATGAACATTTTGATGTGTGCCTGTAGGGATGTAGTGCCTTTATACTTCTCAAACTCTAGCATCTTAAATTTCGAAGGGAGAACAAGATTTGGAACTATGTTGAGGTTTTCAACGTCCACACTGCTATATAATTCGACCCCCTCTATGGCTTTTAACCTTCTTTCAAGGAGTAGTAGTTT
>JBBYHK010499413.1:1960-14766 GCA_038382065.1 Adansonia grandidieri | reverse complement strand
TTTTAATTAATGTAGAATTTTTATTAAAGCCCATTTATCTATTTTATTGAACTAGAAATTAATGTCTAATAAAACATATGGTTCTTTGGTTTTTGGCTAATCTTTGTTAATTATTTTTATTCTGTGTTTAAATATTTTAATCTTTATTATTTTTATTTTATTTAGCAAAAAAAAAAAACTGGTGATGTGGCATTATTCACCGTTAGATAATTACTAGTTCATAAATATTTTATTTTTTCATATAAAATTTAGAAATTCATAAATATTTTTTTATAATTGTATAAAATTTTATAAAATCATAAATATTTTTATTTTTGTTTAAACTCAAAGATGCATTTTTTTTATAATATTACATAATTATTTCCCCTATTATTTGGTTAATTATTTTTTATTCATGACTTAACTTTTAGAAAAACAGATATCTGGTTGATTTTTATATAAATTAATTAAAGGTATAAATTGATTTAAGGAAAAAAAAATGGAAAAAAAGAAGGAAGACACAACTTGGTGTATAATATAAAATGAATATTGATTTATAGGGCCAAAGGCCTATTTATGGGTTGGGTTCGATAAGATGATAGTAAAAATTTAAAATTTTTTTAATTTTCTTTACTCGAGTTTGGATCAAGTTTGAATTGATCTAAAAATCTATATCATTGTTTAAAGAATATTGAAAATTTATATTTATATATTCTTAAAATTAAATTTAAATAAAAAATAATATTTTACTGATGTACATTAATTTAAGTCGAGCAGGTCCAAATTGAAAAAAAAAATCTCTGTTCAATTTTTTTCCTCTTCTTCAACTGTAATATATATTATTTTATTTATAATTTTTTTAAAAAAATGAATGAGATATATTGGTAAATAAAAATTCACTTATAAATAATAAATTACTTAATTGAAAATAGAATTCATATTTATGGATGATACATACATGACTTAGGATATAAAAATGAGGCTAAAAAACTAAAAGAAAAGTCATATATTTAAATACATTATAATATTAAAACTTTTAAATAAATATAAAAATACTATATATTTTATAATTGAAAAGTGATTTTAAATACTAGTTAAGAATGGCAATAATTATTATTTTTATTTATTCATTATTTTTGCTACAAAATTACGAACTAAAACTTTTGACTTCTAATAATACATATTTACAATTTAGGTTCATAACCAATAAAGTATATCTTGTTATTAAATTAATTAAAATGGAACAAAAAATATATAAATTTAAAAAATAGATAAAAGTGCTAAAATAAATTTGAACTTGAAAATCTACTTTAGAAAGCTTGGGTTCCATCCCCCCCCCCAAAATAGGTGGTCTAAAATTATATATTAAAAATAAAAAAATTCAATTCGGATAAAAGTGTTTACGGGCTAAATTGGATTGCAGTTCAAAAAATTTTTAAATTTCTTACCTAGACTCGTAGGCACCAATTCTGTCCAAAAAATTATAAAAAATTATTTTTATATTAATATTTATTAATGTTTATAACTAAATTTAAATAAAAATATCTTAAATAAAAAAATATCTTATCAAAAAATATTTTTTATGAGAAAAAAATTAAATAAATGAATATGTTTATATATATTAAATAAAAAATATCTTATCAAAAATATGTTTATATATGTTTATAATTATTTTTATATTAACATTTATATATGTTTATAATTAAATAAAAATATCTTATCAAAAAACATAAATAAAAATATTTTTGGCTAATCTCGATTTGAATAAAAAATTTATATTCAATCTGTTGGGTTAGGCAGACTATATCGCGAATAGGTTTAGATTAGATATGAGAAGTTTCTAAATTGCGTATTAATACATTCAAATTTTCTGATTTTAATAACTTAAGTGGGTCAAACTCGGCTCAAGAATTATGTATTCGGATTATGTAAGGTTTTTTTTTAAAAAACCAAACTGGAATAGCATCCGCCTTCCGGTTTACACTCTATTTCACGCTGCTGTAGAAACATCTTCGAAAGACCAAAAAATGGCTGCCCACTTGCAAAGCAACACCTCTTTTGGAACTAGGAACCATCCGATTTTCGATTATATTCAAAAATCGGATTGAATTTACAATAAATAGTCAAAAACCTCTTTTGCAATTGGATCTCTACGTTTTTTTTCTTTGCTTTTCTTACTCTAGAGATTCCTCATAAGAAGATCGCTTCACAGGTTCGTTCATTTAATCCAATCTCATTTTCTTTGGAATGTGTATTTGGGGCTGATATGGTACTCTATTGCAGAAGGCTAGAATACGAGACTGATTTTGCAGTCTATGCCAAAGGACGTGATGGTGGTGGTGGCAATGGCTCTGCCAGCTTGTCGCAGTAATTACCATGATCGTTGTGATTAACCTAATGGTGAGTTATTTGTTAATGTTTCTTCGTCGTAAGCTTGCAACCATTCCTTTATCATCTAATTGGACTCCTGTTTGTAATCAAGAATTGTAATAAACTGCATTAATTTGCGTCATTTCGGCTATAACTAGTGCATAATTTAGAAAAACTTTGTGAAAACTTTTAGATTTTATTACTACTATCAATTCAAAATAGGAATGAGCTTAATCCCAGGTTTTATTTTTATTTTTATTTTTAAATCTATGCTAAATTATTTTATATGTTACTAATAGAAATGGATGTAGTAGGATTATCTAATTCAAGTGAGCTAAGTAACTGGCCTATAACCCACCCCACTTCAACTCAAATTTGCTCAAGGAGAATATACCTTTCGTAGAACTATAATATCAAAGCTAATTGAGTTGTATTCTATGGTATTTTGCTTCTTGGCCAATGGCTGGAAAAGTGGTCTTTTAAGCCACGTACTTACCAAGCTAGAAAATGTCAAATCCCACTCTTTAGCGAGAAACTCAGAGCCAAAGCTTGTAAGCAACGGCTCTTCTCTGTCAAAGTAGGCTTTTTCAAGCACTACATCAAATACTTGTTTCAAAACTAGGATAGGCTTAAAGTCAACTATGTGAAATAATTCCATCTTTTCTTCTTTTTTGCTTTTCCTTTAATAAAATCCCCAATGCTGAAGAAGTTGTAATTTAAAATGTTTAGTTGTTATTCCATCTACGTTTGAGTACCGTTATGCTAGGATGTTGAAACGCTATTAATGGCAAAAAAACTTGTTCCATTTTCGTTAGTTAAAGGCTTGATCACATATATGCTACATGTGTATTGCATAAATCTATTAGCTTAGGTGCCAAGATTGGAATTTGTGTGAAAGCTTGGAAATTATGTCCGTTTTGTACTAGTGTTCTCGGTATAACATGTATACAATAGGCAGGTGGATCCAAAACTGGGGATTTGTTGCTTCTGATAAACGATAGAATCGTTTATTAAAGAGAGCCGATACAGGTTGAAAGACTATTAAAACCATAGGATTTGTGAGGTAAAAAATTATTTAGTTGTGTCCTTTAGAGTTTTACGAATGAATTTCCTATAATAACCATGTGACTGTTGCTCAGATAAATGCATTATAAGGCTTTCACCTGAGTACATGAAAAATGAGGGAATTGAGACATCCTATCTCATGCTTGCTTTTCAACTGTTTGATAATACTCTATTCATCTTTGGGCCACAGTAGGACCATTCCAAAAATTGTAAATAAAATGAATGCAGATAAGGTGGTGCATTATGTCTCCACCTATAATATTTCGATAAAAGTTGAGCCAAATTAGCGTAATATTGAAGGGTTGATAAAGGTTTTCAATGATATAAAGTGAGCAGAAGTTGAGCCAAACGAGATATCTTAGTGCATACTAGCTATTGCACATGCAGTGGCAAAGGATATGACGGGTAAAAACTGGTTGGCACTGACATTTGGGGAAGAGGAAGGAGCTGAAGAGAATTTGAGCCATATGGTATGATGGGCCAATTGAGTCAAGCTGAAGACTTTTTGTTACAAATGATTTCTGTATTGAGGAAACATGGGAGCAAAGGAACTGAGTGACACTAGAATTGAATTCAGATGATGTTTGTAGCTATCTCTATTGTTTTTGGGCATATGTTCATTTGATGCTGTCTTCCTAAACCTTTGTCCATTCTGTTCCCAGCTTGCGACACTCAATAATGTTACTAGCAACTGTAAGTTTCTACAATTTCTAAACATTGGTTTGCAAATAGTTTGGCCTTTGGCTATAAGAAAAGTTGATATTAAAACAGTATTGATGTGGTCTTCCAAATATCTTTTCCAGCTACCTTTGGAACTGCCAAACCATACATGCAAAGGAACCGAAGTATGAGCTGCTGTTCGTAGCAAAGCAAGATGTCCTGTTTAGCAAGGTCATATTGTCCAGAAATGAAGTGGAAAAGCCTTCCGATAGCTGGTATTTATAACATTGCAGCCATTAATTTATTTAAGGTCAACCGTAAAATCTTGAGGTATCATTTATAGTTAGTAATGTAATTTATGTCAATGGCTAGACTTAATTTAAAACTTAAGAGACTCCAACTCAAATTAAGATTTTAATTGAATTAGGAAAATGGCATTTATGGATGAAAGGGTTGGGAAAGATTAAGCATTTTAGATATCAAGAAAATAATCACTTACGAGAAAGCGAGAAACACAAAGAACTAGTTTGATTATAAGCTTTAAAATTTTTATGTCTTTCTAGGATTTGGTGGAATAATAATCATGTTTAATTGATATTAAGAGGAGTTGCATGAGAGACCAAAATAACTTAGAAAAAACAGGTTTATTTAAAAAAAGCATTACTTAAACAGAGATTTCATAAAATAAAAAGACAAAATATTTTATTAATGGAAAATAGGAATTCCTAGTTTGAACATCAATCAACTCTATAGAAATACTCTTCACCTAATACAACAAATTCACAGATAAAAGTCTACACTAACACTAGCAAAGAAAATAACTCATTTAATCATATGATCAACCTTGAAACACTATTTCACCCTCTTCAATATCTTTATTAAGAGCTGCCTCTTTGAGGAACAAAACCCGGATGATGCAGTGGACTATCATGACAATGAGAGCTTTCAATCAAAATCTCAAATTCTTTTTAAACCACCCAATTCAATTCAATCCCAGCTATGTTTTCCATCTTTTTTAGTGCAATACGAGCAACTTTTCTATCTTTTTCCCATTGCTTTTTCAGCTGAACCTTTGCCTTCATTTTGCTACAGCTTCAAAAGCTATGATCTAAACTTCAATATTTGCCTTTTCTTCATGCTGCCTCTTTTCAAATTTTTCCTTTTCTTGCTGCATCTTCTCTGGATCAACTTTCTCACCATTATCAAGTAGTGTCTTTATCTTTTGCTGAGCTTTGAAAATGGTGTTTACAAAATGGCATTTCAGCATTGCAGCACGAAGGGCTTTTTTAGGAGATAACAATCCTTTAATGGAAGCAGTATTTGTTGCGAGAGTTTTAAGTTGAGTACTATGACAAACTATTTTACCTTCCTCAATATCTTCATTCAGAGCTGGATCAGCTTTACCTCCATTATCATACTGCCTTGATCTTTTGCTGAGCTTTCAAAATGGAGTTTGTAGAATAGCTTTTTAGCATTGCAGTATGGAGAGGCTTCTCTGGAGTTAACAATCATTCAGCAAAAGCGACATCTATTGCAGGAGTTGTAAGTTGAGAACTAAGATAAACTATTCCACTCTTCTTAGTATTTTCATTCAGAACTACCTCTTACAAACTCGTCTTTGAGGAACAAACCCAGACAATGCAGTGGATTCCCAAGATAAAGAGAGCATCCACTCAGAATCTCCAGTTCCTTTTCAATCTCCAAATTCAGTTCAATCCCAGGTGTGTTTTCCATATTTTTCAATGCAATCCGAGCAGCTTTTCTATCTCTTTCCCTTTGTCCTTTCAACTCAACCTTTTGCTTCTTTTTTGCTAGAGCTTCAGCAGATATGATATGAGTTTCAGTTTTTGCATATTCTTGACATCGCCTTCTTTCGAATTTTCCCTTTTCTTGTTGCATCTTCATCAGATCAACTTTCTCACCATTATCAAGTAATGTCTTAATCTTCTACTGAGCTTTCAAAATGGTGTCTGCAGAACAACTTTTTCGTGTTGCAGTACAGAAAGCCTTCTTCGCAGTTAACAATCCTTCAGTCGAAACAGCATCTGTTGCTGGAGTTGTAAGGTTAGAACTAAGAAAACCATTCTCATTGTTGAAAGCACTTACGACTCCATCAGAATATGGAATATCAGACTTGCTCATTTCTGATGCCAACGTGCTTATTGCCTTGCAATCCAATTTAAAGGCATGAGCGACACTCTCTCCAAGAGTATGTACAATAGGCCAGGTGCTATTCGGTTTACAACCATGAGCATTACATGCTCGAACCTTTATTTTTTTTCAAGGATTCCATTTTTCCTCCAAAGATTTCCATCTCTCCTCAAAGAACTCAACGGTTTCTTTCGCCATTTTATGAACTTTATTAGATGAGGGATTATATAGCATGGCATTATTAATCACCTATTTGATATCAACCACAAACTCTTGAATGCCAAGGTAAGTATTGTTTTCTAGCTTTGATTTAATTATATCCAAATTCATGGGTTTTTCAATTAATGTAAAATAATAATCTTTGATGTTTCAAGATCCACTGGTTGATCGAAAACCCCACCTATATTTGGATGTTTCATCAATGCTTTCAGGAATGTAGAACACTGCCAAGTCATGCAACTGTCCATCACCATCTTTGGCCTCTTCTCTGGTGGACCACCTTCCAGGACCACCTCTTCTTCTCGTTTGCACTTATGACGACCTGAACTTTCCTTCAAATGTCTAGCAGAGGACATCTTTTCTCCATCAAAACAACTAGTCAGCAGCTCAAAAGATCGTGGCTTAGGTGCTGTTTCAATCTTTTCCATTTTTTGCATCGGTATGACTCGATTTCTATGTTTTCGATGATAGAAATTTAATGCTTTTCCTGATTTCTTGATAACCTGGTTTTTTATGTTTTTGATAATTGAAGAATCCTCACTGAACTAAGTCTGATATTCCATATTCTGATGGGGCCGTAAGTGCTTTCGACAATGAGAATGTTTGTCTTAGTTCTAACCTTACAACTCCTGCAATAGATGCTGCTACGACTGAAAGATTATTAACTCCAAAGAAGGCTCTCCGTACTGCAGTGCAGAAAAGCCATTCTGCTAACACCACTCTGAAATCTCAGCAAAAGATCAAGACACTACTTGATAATGGTGAGAAAGCTGATCCGATGAAGATGCAGCATGACAAGGGAAAATTCGAAAGAAGGCAACGTAAAGAAAATACAAAGGCTAAAGCTCATATCACAGCTGCTAAAACTATAGCAAAAAAAAAGAAGAAAAAGATTGAGTTAAAAAGGTAATGGGAAAGAGATAGAAAAGCTGCCCGGATTGCATTGGAAAAGATGGAAAACACAGTTGGGATTGAACTGAATTTGGAGATTGAAAAAGAACTAGAGATTCTGAGTGGATACTCTCTTCCTCATAGGAATCCACTGCATCGTCTTGGTTTGTTCCTTAAAGATGAGAGTTTGGAAGATGCAGTTCTGAATAAAAATACTGAGGAGGGTGGAATAGTTTGTCTTAGTTCTCAACTTACAGCTCCCGCAACAGATGTTGCTTATGTAGAAGGATCATTAACTCTGAAGAAGGTTCTTCGCGCAGCAATGCTGAAATGCCATTTTGCAGACACCATTTTCAAAGCTTAGCAGACAATCAAGACACTACATGATAATGGTGTGAAAGCTGATCCAGTGAAGATGAAACAGGAAAAGGAAAATTTTGAAAGAAGGCAGCGTGAAGAAAAGGCAAAGATTGAAGCTCAGATCAATGCTTCTGAAGCTATAACAGAAATGAAGGCAAGGTTGAGTTGGAAAAGCAATGTGAAAGAGATAGAAAAGTTGCTCGTATTGCATTGAAAAAGATGGAAAACACAGCTGAGATTGAACTAAATTGGGTAGTTCAAAAGGAATTCGAGATTCTGCTTGGATGCTCTCTTTCTTATGGGAATCCACTGCATTATCCGGATTTTTCCTCAAAGACAAGTATTTGGAAGAGGCAGCTTATGAAGATATTGAAGAGGGTGAAATAGTGTGTTGAAGTTGGTACAGTGGTAATGTAGAATTTTATCTATGAATATTTTTGTATTTAGTGTAAAGTGTTTCAGGAGAGTTTATCGACGTTCGAACAAGGAATTTTTTATTTTCCATTAATAAAATATTTTGTCTTTTGATGTTATAAAATTTCTATTTCATTTATGGTCTTTTTAAATAAACTTGTTCTTTTCCATGTTATTTCTGTCTTTCATACAACAACTTTTCTTAATATCAATTAAGCATGAATTATTCAATCTAGTACTAGAAAGATAAAAAAATTTTAAAGCTTACAACTGAACTAGTTCTCTGTGTTTCTCCCTTGCTTGTAAGTGATCTATTTTCTTGATAAAATCCTTAAACTTTCCCAACCCTTGCATTCATAAATGCCATCTTCCTAATTCAATTAAATCTTAATTTGAGTTGGAGTCTCTTAAATTCTAAGTTAAGTCTATCCATTGACATAAATTACACAACTAATTATATATGACACCCATAGATTTTGTAGTTAATCTCAAATAAATTAATGGATGTAATGTAAATACCTACTATTGGAAGGCTTTTCCTGGTTTGTTGCTGGACAATATGACCGTGCTAAATAGCACCTCACTTTGCCACGAACATCAGCTCATATGTTGGCTCCTTCACAAGTATGGCCCAACAGTTCTAGAGTTAGCTCGTAAAGATATATGAAAAACCACGTCAATAGTTTTTTAATATCAACTTATCTTAAAGCCATAGGCCAAACTATTTGTAAAGCAATATTTAGGGATAGTATAAACTTACGGCTCATAAATGCCAGTAACGTTATTGAGTGTTGCAACCTAGGAACTGAATGGGCAAGCTTTAGGAAGACAGCATCAAATGAACATGTGCAAAAAAATATAGATATATCCTAACACTCAATAAGAAAACAACAATTAAGCTTGGAATGACACTTAGAAGATAATAAGTTAGAAGGCCGTAATCTAACAAAATACACTTGATAATTTTTGGTTATTTAATGTTGCATTTTTCTTACTAGGCAATAGAGAAACTTAATAATTTACAAGTATGAGGATTAGATAGCAGATTAGAGATTACAAACGAAGCTAAAAAAATGTACTTTGTTTCACGATATTCTTAATAATAATTAAAAATTAGTTATCTAGGAAGAAAACATTTAAAAGATTGTCAAATACTTATGAATCATGCATGTAAGACCATGAGAACAACAAACGCCCTCATAGAAAGCCTGACAGTCAAGACTGCTAGAAAGAATGGCCAAGAATTTTTAAGTCCAACCACTAGTTTAGAACAACGGTATACGCCCAAGCTGGCTAACAAACAGAATCCATAAGGTTAAATTTAGAGCTTTTGTTAGGCCTCAAACTAGTGCCACTTGAACTTATAAAAATAGCACCGAAGTAGAATTTTGCCACAGCAGCTGTGTAGAACACCAATCAATAACTCCTATTAAACCAATAAAGTTCATAGTAGCATACTAACACGTGAGAAAACAGAATATTAGAATGAATTCTTATCATAGCTAATCCTAATTCAATTCAATTAGTGTCAGTTCCTTTCCAATGTTTTCCCCATACAGAAATCATATATATTGTGCGACTCGGTTGATTTCCCTTTTATTGACTTCATTTGTAACCAAAGGTCTTCAGTTTGACTTGGCTGTCCCATCCTACCATATGCTTCAATTTCTAGCATATAACTTTTAGACCAAACATGTAGAAACCCTTGTAAGGTGCCCCAGGTTCTCCTCAACTCACTCTCCAAATGAACATATGATATAATTAGGACATCCAGTGTCAAACAGTTATTCCTCGTCGTTGCATGTACAGTAGCTAGTACGTGGCAAGATATATCATTTGCCTTAACTTTTACTCACTTCATATCATTGAAATCTTTTATCAGCCATTCAATATTGTGCTTACTTTCTTCCATTTTATTAGAAAATTATAGGTTAAGACTTGTTGCTCCACCTTATCTGCCTTCATTTGATTTAGAATATTTGGAATAGTCCTTCTGTGGCCCAGAGATTAATGGAGTAATATTGGACTGTTAAAAACCAAGTATGAGATAGGATGTCCCACTTCCCTCATTTTCTTCATCTACTCGAGTGAAAGCCTTATAATGCCTTTATCTGAGCAAAAATCATGCGGTTGCTATAGGCAACTCAATGATAAAAATCCTAAGGGACACAACTAAGAAGTTTTTAACCTAATATCCAATGGAGTTTAATAGTCTTTAAGCCTTTTAGTCTCTCTCTCTAATGAACCATTCCATTGTCCATTGGAAGTGACAAATCCTTAGTGTTAGACCCACCTACCCCAATGTAGACATGTCATACCAAGAACACAGGCACAAAATGCACATAATTTCCAAAAGGTCACACAGATTCCATCTTGGTGCCTAAGCTGATAGATTTATGCAATACACATGTAGCATATGTATGACCAAGTCCTTAACTAATGAAAATGCAACTTCTTTTTTCCATTGATAATGTTTCAACATTTTAGCATAGCATTACCAATGCTCAAATGTAAACAAAACAACATAACAACTAAATATTTTTAATTATAACTTCATCAGCATTTAAGATTTCTTAAAGGAATATATATATTTTCACACAACTGAGTTCATTGTTTGACCTAGTTGACTTTAAGCCTATCCTTGTGTTGAAACATTTTTTTTGTGTTATTCTTAGCAATCAAACGAATATTAAAAACTCAATTTTGGACTAATTACTTAGAAATCTACTTCAAGAGCATATGTATTCAATTTAAGTTTCCTCAAACAATTAATCGCATGAAAAAAAAATCACCTTCGTAGATAGGAAACCAATCAGCCATCCACCTTAAAATGCTGATCCACCATTTTCTCCTTTAGTTTCTCAATCCTCAAAGATAAGCACTTGGGTTCTCTTTTTTTCGCCTCTGAAGTTCGTTGTTGAAGGTTATCAACTGTTTGGAAGTGAAGAAACTTGAGAGATGAGGCAGTAGCATCAAATGTTTAATATATTCCTTGAAAGAGCCAAATTTGACACACCAGAGCCGTAGCTTACATGCTTTAGCTCTGAGTTTCTTGCTAAAGAGTGGGATTTTATAGCTTGGCAAGTATTTGGCTCAAAAAACCACTTTTCTAGCAATTGGGTAAGGGCAAAAAACCATAGCTCAATTAGCTTTCATTTGATGGTTTTTGTAAATTAACATCAACACAAAATACCATAGCTTGCATCCTCGGTTGTCAAGTTCTCCTTCCAGGTCTCCAGTTCAGATCCACCAAACACCAATTGCTTAATTCTAGTGTAACTGTTGAATGAAAGATGAAAAGGGTCAGAGTCGGTATGTATAATCGGATCAAAAATAAGGGCCAAGCAAGTAATAGAAATAAAAGCATAACAATGAAAGGTGAAATCAAAGCATTCAGGGAACTGAAGGTGATAACTAATTAACACAAACCCCAGCAATTGGCATTAGCGATGTAAACAAAATACGTTATGAATTCCTAATGTTGTAAGTTGAAGAGGATATGCAGGTGGTATGCATTATTACCTTCTAAGAACTCCCTTTGCAGAGACTCTTGAAGTTTGAAGCTAGTCCAAATGTTAGGGCAAAATAAATGTTCACGTCAAACAATATCATACGACCAGGATTCATACAAGTGCTAAAAATGTAGTCCAAAGAAATAAAACTTCGGGAAACTTACTCAAAGCGTATTTGAGTCAATGCATTTGTCAAAAATCCAGAATCCATGGTCTGTTTTTACCAAATTGATGAGCAAAAATCACAAAAAAAAAAAAAAAACTCATTTCCAAATTCTAAACAAACGAAGGATCAGCAGGCACAAACTCAGCGTCTGCAGAAACGGTAAGTCACTCAAAATTTTGCAACTCAGGTTGTCTTGAACCTCAATATCCCCACTTAGATCAATTAGCTAATCTGAGTTGAATTAGGGTGGGTTTTGGGCCAGTTACCAAGATCAATTGGCTTTAAATTAATTCAGGCACATCCGTTCTATTAGTATTTAGTAACATATAAAAAAAAATTAACATAGATTAAAAAAAATCACTTCAGAATAAGCTCGCTCAAAATTTGAACTGATAGTAGTAACACAATCTAAAAGTTTTCACAAAGTTTTACTAAATTATACACTACTTATAGCTAAAATGGCTAAAATTAAAGCGGATTATCGCGATCTTGATTCCAAATGAGTGTCCATGCGAGCATGTTTATATTACATAAAAGAAGTGTGTATGTGTAATTATAACCCAATTATAAGATAAAGGAATAAGCTTAAACGAAGAACCATTAAGAAATAGCTCACCATCAAGTTGACCACAACGATCATGGCAGCTACTGCAAAAAACTGGCAGAGCTATTGCCACCACCATCACGTCCTTTGGAATATAGATTGTAAATCGGTCTTGCATTCTAGTATCCTGCAAAAGAGCGCCATATCAGCCCCAAATACACATATTTAACAGACATGAAATTGGCTTAAATGAACGAACCTGTAAAGCGATCTTCTTGTGACGGAAAATCTCAGCAAGAAAAGCAAAGAGAAAACGTAGAGATCCAATTGGAAAAGAGGTTTTTGACTATGTTCAATCCGATTTTTGAGGATATTCGGAAATCGAACGCTTTCTAATTGCAAAAGAGACTGTGCTCTGCAACGGGCAGCCTTTTATTTTGTTCTTTCGAAATGAGTCGTTACGTATAATTTTTAC
>JBBYHK010499392.1:1512-14767 GCA_038382065.1 Adansonia grandidieri | reverse complement strand
GGATTTTTGGGTTAAAGCTGTTTCAAATTTGAGTTTTTTTGGGTTTAGGTATCCTTTTTCCTACATAATTTAAATATTTATATCATAAAATAAATTATCAATTTATTATTATTATTATTTTAAGATAAACTTTTTTATAATATTATATTTATATTTATATATTTAAATCAATATTTTATTAAAAAAATTAATTTGTTAAATAATTTATTATAAAAGTATGATATATTATAAATTATTCGTACTGATATTGAAAATATTTGATTTGATGAACTTGAATTTCAACATGTAAATATATTATAATTTGATTAATTCATACATATAGATATAATTGTACATACTAATGATTAAATCAAAATAGACAAATAACTATACTTGAAGAATAAATAAAAATATAAAACTATGATTTAAGAGTAGCTAAGACAATACAAAAAAAGTATCACTAACTAATTATTACTCAATTATTTAATAATGATCTAATCTTTAACTTAAACTAATTTTTCAAAAATTACTTGATATATATAGTATATATTTTAATAATTTAATAATTTATTATTTGACTAGAAAATATTAAATAATAATGACTAAACAAGAAGATATAATTAATTATTTATAGACATGATAATTTTAGATATAATATAAATACATAACACGTGAGCAAGACATCTTATATAAGATAATATCATGATTAAACTTGATTTAATTATATAAATGGGTTTAACTTCTAAATTGTTATTGTAAAATATTTTCCTACTAATAAGATTTATTCAATTTATAAGTAAAAACTTTAATTTCATTAAGAAAATTTTGTTAAATAAATTTATTTTATAATTAATAGAAAAATGTTAAGGTTTACGTTAAATTACTTTATTTTCAAAAGTTTAATTTTTTATTTACCTTAAAAAATGTAAATTTATTTAATAAATTTCTAAATTGCTATTGTAAAAATTTTTACTATTAATAAAATTTATCAAATTAGTAAGTAGGAATTTAAGTTAAAAGACTTTTGTTAAATAAATTTATTTGATATAAAAAGTTAAAGTTTACATTAATTTGTTTTATTTTCAAGGTTCTAACTTTTATTAATAGTAATAAATAAATAAATTTATTTGATTAATAAAATTAGTTAAAACTTACATTATATTTCTTTATTTTCCTAACTTTTTATTCTACAATTTGATAACATTAAAAAGAATACACTTTATATTAATTTGATGTAATTTACACTTGGAACAAACTTTATGTGTTAATACAAATTTTATAAGTAAACACTTTATTAATTTTATTTATTTGTAACATATATAATTATATGTTTAAAATTTCAAAAAACAATTAAATTCGCTTGTGACTACATGCGACAATAAATACTATTTTTTTAAAGAAGCTTATAAAATGATATTTTTATTTATATTTATGTATTAAAATCAATATTTATTAGCATCAAAATAATATAAAATTAATTTTTATATCAATATGTTAAATAATTTATTATAAAAAATAGTAAAACCGATAATTAAAGGTTTTTACTTTGTAAAAAATTATTTAATTGCTATTTGATTCTTATTTTTAGTATCGTTTTAGGTTAGATCATTTCGAGTATGGGATATTACGAGTTCAAGCTAATTAGAATTTTGATTTTTTTGGGTTCGGATTTTTGATTTTTTGATCAATTCAGGTTCAGTTCAGATTCTGATTTTTTTGGGCAGGTTTTCAAATTTGGGTTCATTTTCCACCTCTAAGTCTAACCTATTCAACCTTTAATTTCAATAAAAAAATGAAAACCTGTGCTATGCTGCAGGGAGTTTTTTTTTTTTTTTTTTTTCCATTCATCAAACATTGATGATGAACATGCCAATGATATAATGAATATGCAAACATTTCTATGGAATGACTAAGTATGGGATTAGCAAGCATAATCATCTTTTATACATATATATATATATATATAAAGCTAATCATTCATATTGTTCAAAATTATCCTTTTAATTCCTTCATAATCAAGAAATAAGTAGTAACTTTGAAAATTGACACATAATTTGCATCAATGTGTGGAGGAAAAAAAACAGCGTAAAAAAACCACAATCCAAGCTCTAACATAAGCTTAATTGCAAATATAACCATATTGCAATCCAATAGTTCTTTTTTCAAAAGTAAAGAAAACTATATATTTTCCTCATTTCTTGTCCTTAAATGAAAATTTAATATATAAAAATTAAAAAAGCTAAAATAAACATTTCAACATTATAAATAGTGAATTAGCATTTAGAAGCAAAACTGGATTATGTAATGTGTCAATAATAAATGTCAAGACACTCTAACAATAAAATAATTACGTGAGTTCCATTTTCTTGTCAAAAGCTAATAAATCAAAAATAAATCTTAGCCAACCTTGATACGACGACGTACTTAGAAGAAATTTCTCTTTGCATTATTTGTTGGACAAAAAAAATCTACCTGGAAAAAGAAACAAACAAAATGACATGTGAAGAAGACCAAGAATATTTATCCATAAAGAAAAAAATCAAAAAATATAGAAGATTAAAGATACAATCATATGATCTGAACATAAGAACCAAAGCATATTCACTGAGCAACAAAACACAACAACATAAGACCAATGAATTATCAGCATAAAAAGAACATGCACCTTCAACAATTTAACCATAAACATATGCAAATGTAATAATAACAATTCATTAGGTGCAACAAAAAGAACTCCCAACTAATAGTTGTATCATATGCAAGAGACATTCTAGACTATTACATAAATAGAGGACCAACTTGCACCATCAAACCAATAAAAACAAAAACACTCAGCAAAACAATAGCTTGAATTTAAAAAAAAAAAAAAAACTAATCAGCTGTTTTATTAAAAAGCAACCAAAAAGGAACATTTTTCTCAAATGATGACATGAACCATTTTGCATCTAAACAATCCAACTAAGACCAAATTCATTTTTTTATTTGGTCATACATAAAAACAAAAGAAAAAGAAATGCAAATAAAACTAAATAGGAAAAAAAACATAGAAAATTGAAGAACAAATATAACATAAACTGAAAAAAATATATTCAACAATAAAAAGATGAGTTTCATAAATAACAGAATACAAAGGTAAAACTAATAATACTAAAGCTTTATTGCTAAAAGAAAATAAGCTTATAAAGCATAAAAAAACAATTTTTAAGAAAGTCATGACTAAAAGTTTTAATTGAACTTTCTACTTACGTTCTCTAAGGTAAGTACTTTCATGATGAGTCTCCCAACTTACTAACTCTCCCAACAAAAGGGAAAAAGTAAGATTAATTTGATAGAAGAAAAAATACAGATGACTAAGATACCAAATCAATCCAAATAAGAAACAATAAAAATGGCTAAGCTTTTCAAAATCATCAATGTCATTTAGATTTTTTAACAACAGATTCTATAAGCCTTCTTCAAATCATTAGAGGAATTTGTACATAACATATCAGTAGCACATTGGCTCTTTCATGCTTGACTTCCTAAAGCTTATCATTTTACATACATTTTCTTCCACTGTTTCATCTAATCTTTTCATGCCATATTTCTATTATAAATGATATCCATATATATCACAATATAACAACTGGAAGCAAAACAACATTAACAATTAAAATCATGAGAATTCAACAATGCAATCAAAACTATTAACAATGAGCTCAAATTGAAAGGAAAATCAGATTCACGACTATAACTGGAGAAAACCAAATCACAAGACAATTGCAGTAACAAACAACATAGCAAATCTAAATAGCAAACAAAAAGTAAAAAGAAAAAAATACATGACAACAGTAAAATATGAAAAGAGAAAACAAAGAAAAAGACAAAAACAAAGTAAATAACAGCGTTATCTCCTAATGGTTTTTCAATTTCTATGCATATTATATAGGTTGCATGAATGTTTCGATCACTTGATAAAAATACATTACCAAAAATAGTTACAAATGACAATCAATGCAGCTTTACCTCATTCATATCAAAAGCCATGTTCTTTAAAGTATCCAAACTTTAATTCTATATGGATGTCAAAAGAAACAAAAAGTGGATCACAATTTTAAATATGTGATCTATGTAATCAAAAAGCAAGTTTCCTTCCAAAATGAAGAAAAAAAAGATCACAAAGAATAGTATTAGGAGATGGCGTTCTTCATTCTTTGTATTTCATGGTCATATTCATGATAGCAAATAATTTCATACTCAAACCTTCTGTATACTTGGAGCCGACTTATGTATAACTTGCAAAAATAAAAAGTTTAAATTAAAAAATCATTTTCAAAATTTACGCACCAAAAGCTTTATATACTTCAAGAAAGAAAGCATATGGTAAAAGATCTAAAAAAATCTATTATATATAGATTTAATTCAAACTAAATCTATCAAAACCAATAAAAAAAAAACTATCACCTAGGTTGAATTAAGACGACCGATGTTCTCAAAAAATCCTTACTCAAAAGTTCTTTACCCATATCGAGAAAATATTGAATTAATTAATCCAACTTTTCACCAATCATTCAAAGGAAGAAGCCTTTCAAAAAAATTTAAAATTACCACCAAAGCCGAATAAATATACATACTCATATATATATATATATATATATATATATAAAACTAATAATTTGTATTAGATTAAACTAAAGATCATGACTTCAACTAAAATTTTCTAAATAGAAAGAGGCCAGTGACTAGTAAATTGACATCATCTATTACAATAGGCATCGTTAGAACTCAGGTCATGCTCAAACAAATAAAAATTATAAATTTAATAACAATTATTAAATTATAGAGCAGAAAAATAAACTAAAAAAATACTGAATTCCATCGAAAGATCAACTTACACATCTTTAATTGATTAGAAATTTAAGAACAAGATAACAAAATCATACCTTAAACCAGTGTTGTTCAGATCCCCGATTAGATTTGATCTTCGCTTGTTCTTACACTTTGAGCCTAGTTATTGCAAATAAAAGCTGTTCAATTGATTGGTCTTTAACGGTGATCCACATAGGTGATTGGAAAAACCTTCACTAAGGTTGGGATCGTGTTTGCAAGGAACCGTGTTAATGTCTTAAGTTTCATAAACCTTTCTTTGATCAAACACCTTTGCCGTATAGAAGAACTGAAAAAGAAAATCCTTTCTTTTCAAGGTTTTAGCCATGCTAGTAAACCTAATTCTCTAAAAGCAAAAAAGCATCAATCATCTTTCAAGGATGACAAAACATAATGCTTTTATAGTTAGGTTTAGTGCATAATTAAAATTTTGTTTAATTGCACTTAGATCCCTAGTCTAATTAAACTTTTCAATTTAGTCCTGAATGATCAATATCTTCATAATTTAGTTCAATCTCATTTTAATTACATAAAATTACCTTTATGTGTGTGACCAATTAGACCCCTAACGTGTTGGCAATAAATATAAATTTATTCAGTTAAGTATATTTATATTTATAAATTATGGGTGACATCTAGCAATACATCATGACCACTTAAATGCCAGAAGAGTCAATAAGGTTTAACAAGTCTTGTAGTGTATAGTATGTCAGTGTAATTAGATCCTTTCATCATATATCTCAATAAAGGAAAAAGCGTGATATAGTGTCTACTTTTAGCCTTTTCCATATTAATCTTACAACTTCTATGTGTTAACTCTATAATTAATATTGTCTTGACTAAAAATTTCTTATTGCACGGCCAATGTGTTTCGTGGATTTTATCTTCATAAACTATTGATAACAATTATATTGTAACTTCTAGATGAAGAAATACCCCATTAAAATTAATAATATATAATGTATTTTACATGAAATAACTAAAATCTAGTGTATTACAAGCAAATCTTATTGGCTTGCAAGGCTTACACTAACAAGCATTACCAAAAAAATCCATGGGAAACTCATGAATGCACACTCAGCTCATACAAACTTAATGAATCAACAATCCATCAAAACAATTGATAGCAAAAGATTCTCAATAGTCAATATAATAACAAAAGCTAATTATATCTACTATGAGTAGACAAATGCATGAATTGCCATTAGATAAAAAAATTAAAGAGTATCTGAAAATGTAACACCATAAAATTGAAACAAATTTAATCATTAAAGCATAAAGAAAATATGAAATTCAACATGCCTTTAGGTGCACTTAATTAACCCCAAAAATCTCATCTTAATTAATGGACAGAATGTTTTAAATTAACCCTAAAATAAACAGTTAAAAGCTTAGAATCCCCTAAAAAATTTCATGCAAAAACTTGATTAACCCTTAAATCATAATTTATATCTCATCTTAATTGTCTTAAAATTCTACCCTAAATACCTAATTAGCTTTACAATATTTTGGGGACAACTTTAATTTAAAAGTAGTGATTAACCTTTATCACAAATATTTTGCTTGCATGAAAAACGAACACAAAGATAATACCTTACCTAAAAAAGAACCCAGATACTTAAAAAGCATTGATTTGAGCTTGAAAGCTCCATTATTTTTGAGCTAGTGCATTTTTCTGATACTTATTTTTGTACCTTAATAGTTTCAATAGTTACCAAAATGAACATCGATTATTAGTTAAAGATGAAAATTTTAATGTCCTTGCTTTTGAAATCACTTGTCCAATAACTGAAAGAAAGTGATGTATACTTGCAATAATAAGCAAAATATCTGACAATTGCCACAATTCAAAGTCACCATAGCTGATCATCTTTCATAAACTTGCAAAGATAGTTGCAGACATTTATTATACTTGTGCAGGATATGGAAAAGTTAGTAATTTATTAATTATGACAACCATATAACTTTAGAAGTAACACTAAAAAGGAAAACAATATGGAGTTCTAATTGCTTCAAATGAAAATAAAAGTAACAATTTTGGGGATTTAAGAGTAAACTTCCTTGCCAACAGATTCAGTTACAACTAAACAATAGCTGGTAACTCTAAATTTATTTGACCAAAAAAGTAAAATTCTCAAAATTTAATTCAATTGCAAGCAACAAAGGAATGAAAATAAAATTAAACTAAAAGTGAAAAGAAAACCTAATATTAACATCCATAACGGCTAATCAATGTTAAGATAGAACACTATCATCAGAAATTACAACAGAATTAAATTAATTTTGTACTAACTTGACAATGATTAATATTTTAATTACTCGTGAAGAAGATAGAAGTTTTGATGCTTGGAAATGACTATGGATAGATACGTAGCAATATAAAAAATCTGGCTTTGAGGTAGACTTAGCAACACATTTAAAGGAACCCAAAACAAGCTATATCTTGGCATAATCAACACAAAAACAAATTTCAAAGATAGAAAAATTTTTTATGAAAAAATTATGTTTAAGAAGAAGTATGCATAGATCCAAAATTGCCATTCGAGATAGAAATTAATGAAGAAGTTGATATTTTTAAGAGCATAAATTTTCATTGAACTTCAATCGTATAAATAATACAAGAATAATAGCTTTACCCTCATTTTAGTGATAGTTTTATCCTAATCTAGAATTGAAATACAAATTTTAAAATATCCTATCTATACATATATTAGTTAAAGATATTCTATGATATAGCTATATCTCCTACATGCCCCCTTACGATATGCCACTCGTAGAGAGGCCAATCTTGTCCTGTAACAACTGAAATCGAGAAGTAGACAACAATTTGGTGAGCAGATCTGCAAGTTGGTCATTAGAAGAGACATGAGCTACATGTGGTAAACCAGACTGTACTTGATTATGGATAAAATGATAGTCAATTACTGCTTATTTCATGTGAAAGTGAAAAATAAGATTTGAGCTTAACTGAGTGGCACCAACATTGTCACAGTAGACCACCGGAAAAGTCTATAAGATAGCACCAAGTTCTATAAGTAAGGAATAGACCTAGCGAGGCTCAGAAGTGGTAGCTGTAATAGAATGATACTCTGCCTCGGTGGAGGATCGAGTATTAGTTTATTGCTTCTTGGAACTCTAAGAAATTAGGTTTCAACTAAGATAAACAAGGTAGATACTTGTGGAAGAATAATCATTTTTATTTCCGGCCTAATTTGCATTGGAGAATACATGAAGAGAATTTGAGAAACTATGAAGTGTGAGAGGAGAATTGCAATAGAGTAGGAATCTTTTGTCTAAAGTGCCATGAAGATGTCACAAGATGCGCTTAACAAAAGCCCAACGCTTGGTGGTCGGGTTGTGCATGAATTGGGACATTTTATTAACTACAAAAGAAATATCTAGATGAGTGAGAGAGAGGTATTGTGGGCTTCCAACCATGGCATGGTATTGAGTTGGATCAGATAGAGGGGAGCCAGAGTTTGAGGAGACTGTTGATGCACTAGTTGGTAATAGAGTAAGTACAGGTTTGGCGTCTTCTATTTTTGTCCTTTTAAGTAAGTCTTCTAGATATCTTTATTGTGAAAGCAAGATTACCTAACGATGTGAGAGAACTTCAACTCCACGAAAGTAAGAGAGTGAACCAAGATCCTTTAAAGAGAAGCGATGAGAAAGAGAGTGGACAAATTAAGATACAATATCATCACTATTACCAGTCAGGATAATGTCATTAACATACACCAATAGATACAAATATGATGGTTGCTTTTGAGAATAAAAAGAGAAGTATCTGAGTGTGAATTTTGGAATCCATTATTCAAAAAGAACTAATGTAATTCAAGATACTAGGCCCAGGGGGCTTGTTTGAGACTATAGATAGCTTTGTGGAGTTGACATACATATGTGGGGTGATCAGAATCCACACAGCCAGGAGGTTGAGCCATTAAAACATTTTCAAAGAGCACACCTTGAAGAAATGCATTGTTAATAACTAATTGCCGAAGTGACCGCCCATTACCTAGTGCAATACTAAGCACAAGTCTGATTGTGGTGGGCTTAATAACAGGACTGAAAGTGTCGTGGTAATCCACACCCTGTCTTTGATGAAAGCCTTTGGCCGCAAGTCGAGCTTTAAACCCATCAATTGAGCCATCATGATGCCTTTTAATATGATAAATCCATTTACAACCAACTAGATTAATGATACCGTCTGGTGGAACTAACTCCCATGTTTCATTACGGACAATAGCATCATACTTTTCAGACATAGCTTGCTGCCAGCTATGATCTTTGAGGGCTTGAGAGACGAATGTAGGTTCAGGATTATGTGAAAAGGTTGTTTTATTGTGAAGGTTGAGTTTTTGAATTAGTTTGGTGATGTTGTTTTGGCTTGGGTAATCATATGGTGCAAGTGGTGATTTTGTCTTATGTTGCAATCGATTGGTGAGGCTGTAAGCTAGTTTGTGATTCGATGGGTTGATAGGAAGAATTAACTATTTGATAGTGATCAATTTGTGAGTCTTCTGAAATACCAACGTACGGGGATAGTTCTTGAGTGCATACTCCAGGCAGAGTGTTAGAAGTCGGTTATGATAAAGTAGGGATTGATATTTAAGGATAGGGCGAATCCAAGTATCAATGATATTGGAGGTGGAACATGGTAGATGATTGCGAAGTAAGGTAAGGAAAAACTGACTCTACGAATTTAACATGACTAAAAATAAAAACTTTTGACATAGATGATTTAAAACATAAGTATGCACTCTGATGTAAAGAGTACCTAAGAAATACACATGGTCTAGACTTTTGATCAAGTTTGTGAGATGTATATGGACGAAGTCATAGGCAACATAGACAACCGAAAACCTTTATTTTAGAGTAATTAGGATTTTATTGGAAAATTAATTCATAGGAGATGAAAGGTTAAGCGTAGTTGTAGGCTCTTATTAATTAAGTAGACAGCAGTGGCAAAGGCATAGGACCAAAATGTAGTTGGAAGAGAAGCATGAGATAGTAATGTGAGGCCATTTTCAACAATATAACGATGTTCTCTTTCACAGTAAATTCAAGCATGCGTGGTAGAGAGGTTAAGTGGCAAATGCCAATTAAAGAAAGAAAATCTTTGAAACCCTTATATTCTCCCCCATTATCTGAGTAAAGAGTGATGATTTTATGTTGAAAATAATTGTTCACAATAGCTTTATACCGTCTAAAAACTTCTTGACCTTCAAAATTTCTTTTCAGTGGGTAAAACCATATATATTTTGTAAAATGATCAACAAATATGATATAGTATTTGAAACCATCTGGTGACTCAATGGGAGAAGTCCTTGCATCAAAAAAAATTATTTCAAGTGGTTAAGGTAAGGGATGAAGTAGAAAAAAACAGCCTATGACTTTTATTGCAAAAACATGTAGTACATGATAAATCTTTTCACATAGGAGACGAAAATTCAAAATGATAATTAGAAATGATATGTTTCAAGGTAGGAAAAACTGGATGACCTAAATGATGATACCGATTGGATGATGTAGTTTTAACTTGAGAAAAGGCAAGAATTGGAGTAGACACAGATTTTGTAGCCGGCCATTCATAAACACCATCCTTAGTGCCACCCCTCAGAAGAATCACCCATGTGCAAAGATCCTTCACATGAAAAGAAGGGAAGAGTTCAATAGACATATTATTAGTGGACTAAAATTGAGATATAGAGATTAAATTCTTTTTCATGTTTGGTACACAAGGAACACCATTCAAAGTAAATGTAGTGGTATCGGTAGAAAGAAAGGCAGAACCAGTGTGAGAGATGGAGAGATTTGTGCCATCACCAATCATAACACCATCAGAGCCAGTATATGGGACATGAAAAGATAGGTTGCTCAAGCCTATAGTGACATGGTGAGAAAGTTGGGTTTTTGGAGACGATGTCGAAAAAAAACCGAGCTTGTGGCTGCCAAGGTGTTGTCAAGGTATTAAGTGATGGAGCTCTGTAGTAGATGGTTGGATCAGTACAAGCTAAAATAATGGACAATGCTTGGCTGGGTGACCTTGAATTCCATAGATTTGACAAAATCCTTGATATAGACCTGGTAGAGGACGGCTTTGCGGGGTGGAGCATTTAAGTTGGTGGTCATGGGTGGTCGACTAGTATTGTTTGAGCGCTATCCTGTGTTAACTTCTAGTGATGAGTAGGTTGTATGCCAATTGCTGATGGGCTTCTGTGGTCGCCACTTGGTGTTATTGATGCTTGACCTAGTTGTAGGGTTAGCAGTGATTGGGATATGCACCTTGGATTTGGGTTGGCTTGAAGAGATGCTTTAAATAATAGTAGTTTCTTATGGAGTTCACCAAGGGTGAAAAAGGTGTCACGAGCTTGAACAGCATGAACAAGCACTTTGTAGTCATCTCCTAGTCCATCCAAGATCTTCTCTGAAAAATCTTTTTCATCCATTGGAGCTCCTAGTATGGCAAGTTCATCTGCACGGGCTTTGACATAATGAAGAAACCAAGTAATATTCATACTTCCTTTGGTGGGATTTTTTTAGAATATTCTTGACTTGTTTGATGCAACCACAAGATTGTTTGGCATAAGTGTTGGTAAGAATGGTCCAAGCTTCACGAGACGTGTTGGCACCGGCAATAAATGAGATGATTGTAAGGGAGAGATAACTGATTATAACATTGAGGATTAGTTGATCTTGTCGAACCCAAGTACTATAGCAGTATTTGGTGTTGTGACATTGTTTGTAGTTAGAGTCTTTGGTGGAAATGGTTTAGAACCATCAATGTACCTAAGGAGATCATAACCAAAGAAGAGAGTTTCAAATTGGAGCTTCCATAAGAGGTAGTTGGTGGAGGTTAAGTTTGAGAGGAGCTTGAGCAGCTGGATTGATTATGATAAGATGAAATACATTGGTGTCGAGGATGGTGCACATGCTGTTTGAGACAGACATTGAGAAGATTGAGGAAAGAAAGAAGGGAAGAGAAAAAAAAAATTAATAAGGAAAGAAAGGTGCAGCTCTTGATACCAAGAAGAAGTTGATATTTTTGAGAGCAAAATTTTTAATTGAACTTCAACCATATAACTAATACAAGAATAGCAACTTTACCTACATTTTAGTGATAGTTTTACCCTTACCTAGAATTGAAATACAAATCTTAAAATATCCTATCAGTTAGAGATAATCTAGGATATAGTTATATCCCCTACCATTAATTGGACTTGGGCAAGGCGCATGAAAATTAAGATATTCCCAATAAACAAATTAATAAACTTTATATATTATCATTAATTATATCATTATTATTATGTAAATAAAAAGTTTCAAAATGTTATTTATTGCAGTGCAAGAGGTCATGGCCTGGTGAGAGTTACAATCCACATATAATATATCCGTCTATATTTGTTTCATTTGTTTATGTCTAAAGATTTAAGAAAAAAAAAAAAGAATCACTTGCAATCCATAACAAACAATTGTGGTTTTGAATAAACATTTAAATCTAATTATCAGAAGCTGTCATACGAAATCTCTGCTCTCCCAAAAATAGACTATAATTTTCCTACTGATAATGTCCAAGAGAAAAAATGGCAGATTCAATAGGATGAGGTTGGACCTAACCTCTGTATGGCTAAACATGGCTTAGAAAAGGTAGACCCAACTAATTTTTTTTTTGTAGAATATATATATTTCTGGAACAATCTGATCAAATCCATCGACTATGACCTGGGTTCCGCATTTTCATAATTGAAATAGAAATAAATGGTTTAGATTTGGCAAATCTGGAATGAAATTTAAAGGAGAAAAAGATCATTTTAGAAAAGAAAGAAAATGAACGTGAAATAGGCTTTCAAGAAAACAAAAATCCAAAACAATATCTTTTACATATATTTTCCCATTCTTCGTCTTCTTGTTTTTTATCTTCAATTTAAAATATTAAGAGTAAAAGATAAAGAGCTAAAGATGGGTAGGTAGAAAGCTAAACGAAGAAAAAACAAAAAGGTAATAAACGAGAAAATTTTAAATAGGAAAGTAGTCTAAAAGTTAAAAGAAAGACGATAAAGGAAGATGGAAAACGAATGCTCACTAAAAATAAGGTCCAATCCTCTTCACTTTTATATTTCTTTTTTTTTAAAAAAAAAAGAAAAAGAATAGAGTTAACAGTCATTTAAAATTCAAAAGCAAGGCCTAAATTTATATATTTATTTTTAAACTTACTAAAACTTGTAGGTTTTTTTAGTAAAATAATATAAAAAAATTTTTATTTATGAAAATAGAACGTTTTTAGATTATTTATTGAAATAGATCAATTTTAAAAAAGTATTGAAAAATTAACATTTTCAGATTTTTTATTTTGATATCGAAAAATCGTTATCTGATTTGATTATTTTTTAATTAAATTTTATAATTTTTT
>JBBYHK010499361.1:0-14771 GCA_038382065.1 Adansonia grandidieri | reverse complement strand
TAATGTTCATTTGTTGATTTGGACAAACACAGATTCACATAATAATCTCCTTTCTTTTCATGATTAGGCACCATAAACAGATTCTCCTCAGGGATAAATGATATTCATGCTTTGGATTCATAAGAAAAACATCCTTTCTACCATTTTTAGAATTAATGTTCATTCATCGATTAGACAAACACGGATTTACATAATAATCTCATTTCATTTAATGGTTAGGCATTATAAACACATTCTCCTCATTGGGATAAAAGGTGTTGATGCTTTGGTTTCATAAGAAAAACTTTTCTTTCTACCATTTTTAGAATTAATGTTCATTCGTCGATTTGGACAAACACAGATTCAAATAATCATCTCTTTTCTTTTCGTGATTAGGCACCATAAACACATTCTCCTCATTGGGATAAATGATATTCATGGTTTGGATACATAAGAAAAACATCTCTTTCTACCATTTTTAGAATTAATATTCATTCATCGAATTGGACAAACACACATTCTCTTCATTGGGATAAATGGTATTGATGCTTTGGTTTCATAAGAAAAACTTCTCTTTCTACCTTTTTTAGAATTAACGTTCATTCGTCGAATTCTACAAACCGGGATTCACATAATAATCTCATTTCTTTTCATGATTGGCACATTAACACATTCTCCTCATTGGGATAAATGATATTGAAGCTTTGGTTTAACAAGAAAAATATCTCTTTTTATCGTTTTTAGAATTAAAGTTCATTTTTCAATTGGATAAGCTCGGATTTACATAATAATCTCCTCTCTTTTATTGATTGGGCACCACAATTCATTCTCTTCAATGGGATAAATGAATTGATGCTTTGTTTTCATGAGGGAAACTTCTCTTTCTACCATTTTTAGAATTAATGTTTATTCGTCGATTTGCACAAACATGGATTCACATAATAATCTCTTTTCTTTTAATGATTAGGCACCATAAACACATTCTCCTCATTGGGATAAATGGTATTAATGCTTTGGTTTCATAAAAAAAACTTCTCTTTCTACCATTTTTAGAATTACTATTCGTTCATCGATTTAGACAAACATGGATTCACATAATAATCTCCCTTCTTTTCGTGGTTAGGCGCATTAACACATTCTCCTTATTGGGAAAAATGATATTTTTGGTTTCATAAGAAAAACATCTCTTTTCACCATTTTAGAATTAAAGTTCATTTTTCAATTAGATAAGCTCGGATTCACATAATAATCTCTTTTCTTTTAACGATTAGGTACCATAATTCATTCTCCTCATTGGGATAAATGAATTGATGCTTTGGTTTCATAAGAGAAACTTCTCTTTCTACCATTTTTAGAATTAATGTTCGTTCATCGCTTTAGAAAAACATGAATTCCCATAATAATCTCCTTTCTTTTCATGATTAGGCAACCTAAACACATTTTCTCATTAGGATAAATGATATTGAAGCTTTGGTTTCATAAGAAAAACTTCTTTTTCTGCCATTTTTAGAATTAACATTCATTCATAGATTTGGACAAACATGGATTCATATAGTAATCTCTTTTCTTTTAATGATTAGGCATATAAACACATTCTCCTGATTAGGATAAGTGATATTGAAGCTTTAGTTTCAAAGGAAAAAACGTTTCTTTCTACCATTTTTAGAATTAAAGTTCATTTTTCAATTGGGATAAACATGCATTAACTTAATAATCTCCTTTCATTTAATGATTGGGCACCACAAATTCATTCTCTTCATTGGGATAAATGAATTGATGCTTTGGTTTCATAAGAAAAGCATCTCTTTCTACCATTTTTTGAATTAATATTCGTTCGTCGGTTTAGAGAAACATGGATTCACATAATAATCTCCTTTCTTTTCATGATTAGGCACCATAAACACATTCTTCTCCTTGGGATAAATGATATTTATGCTTTGGATTCATAAGAAAAACATCTCTTTCTACCATTTTTAGAATTAATATTCGTTCGTCGATTTGGACAAACATGGATTCACATAATAATCTCTTTTCTTTTAGTGATTAGGCACCATAAACCCATTCTCCTCATTGGGATAAATGGTATTGATGTTTTGGTTTCATAAGAAAAACTTCTCTTTCTACCATTTTTAGAATTAATATTTATTCATCGATTTGGACAAATACAGATTCACTTAATAATCTATTTTCCTTTCGTGATTAGGCACATTAACATATTCTCCTCATTAGGATGAATGATATTGAAGCTTTGGTTTCATAAAGAAAAACTTTTTTTTCTGCCATTTTTAGAATTAACGTTCGTCCCTTGATTTGGACAATCATGGATTCACATAGTAATCTATTCTCTTTTAATGATTTGGCACCATAAACACATTCTGCTCATTAGGATAAATGATTTTGAAGCTTTAGTTTCAAAGGAAAAACCTTTTTTCCAACATTTTTAGAATTAAAGTTCATTTTTCAATTGGGATAAACACGCATTCACGTAATAATCTCCTTTCATTTAATGATTGGGCACCATAAATTCGTTCTCCTCATTGGGATAAATGAATTGATGCTTTGGTTTCATAAGAAAAACATCTGTTTCTACCATTTTTATAATTAATGTTCATTCATCGATTTGGACAAACGTGGATTCACATAATAATCTCCTTTCTTTTCATGATTAGGCACCATAAACACATTCTTTACATTAGGATAAATGATATTCATGCTTTGGTTTCATAGGAAAAACATCTCTTTTTACCATTTTTAGAATTAATGTTCGTTCGTTGATTTGGACAAGCACAGTTTCACATAATAATCTCCCTTCCTTTCGTGATTAGGCACCATAAACATATTCTCCTCATTGGGATAAATGATATTGAAGCTTTGGTTTCAAAGGAAAAACATTTCTTTCTACCATTTTTCGAATTAAAGTTCATTTTTCAATTGGGATAAACATGCATTCACATAATAATCTTCATTCTTTTAATGATTGGGCACCATAAATTCATTCTCCTCATTAGGATAAATGAATTGATGCTTTGGTTTCGTAAGAAAAACTTCACATCCCACCATTATTCAGAATCAAAGTTCATCTGTCAAATGGGATAAATATGGATTCAAGTAATAACCTCCTTTCTTTTCATGATAGGGCACCATAAACACATTCTTCTCCTTGGGATAAATGATATTGAAGCTTTGGTTTAAAGGAAAAACTTCTCTTTCTACCTTTTTAGACTTAAAGTTCATTTTTAAATTGGGAAAAACACACATTCATATAATAATCTCCTATTTTTTATTGATTGGGCACCACACATTGATTCTCTTAATTGGGATAAATGAATTGATGCTTTGATTTCATAAGAAAAACTTCTTATTCTACCATTTTTAGAATTAATGTTCATTTGTCATTTGGACAAACACAGATTCACATAATAATCTCCATTCTTTTCATGATTAGGCACCATAAACACATTCTCCTCAGGGATAAATGATATTCATACTTTGGATTCATAAGAAAAACATCTCTTTCGACCATTTTTAGAATTAATGTTCGTTCATCGATTTGGACAAACATGGATTTACATAATAATCTTATTTCATTTAGTGGTTAGGCATAATAAGCACATTCTCCTCATTGGGATAAAAGGTGTTGATTCTTTGGTTTCATAAGAAAAACTTATCTTTCTACCATTTTTAGAATTAATGTTCATTCATCGATTTGGACAAACACAGATTCATATAATCATCTCTTTTCTTTTCGTGATTAGGCACCATAAACACATTCTCCTCATTGTCATAAATGATATTCATTGTTTGGATTCATAAGAAAAACATCTCTTTCTACCATTTTTAGAATTAATATTCATTCAACGAATTGGACAAACACACATTCTCCTCATTGGGATAAATGGTATTGATGCTTTAGTTTCATAAGAAAAACTTCTCTTTCTACCATTTTTAGAATTAACGTTCGTTCATCGAATTGGACAAACAAGGATTCACATAATAATCTCATTTTTTTTCATGATTCGGCACATTAACACATTCTCCTCATTGGGATAAATGATATTGAAGCTTTAGTTTAACAAGTATCTTTTTTTACCATTTTTAGAATTAAAGTTCATTTTTCAATTGGATAAGCTCGGATTCACATAATAATCTCCTCTTTTAATGATTGGGCACCACAATTCATTCTCTTCAATGGGATAAATGAATTGATGCTTTGTTTTCATGAGGGAAACTTCTCTTTCTACCGTTTTAGAATTAATGTTCATTCGTCTATCTGCACAAACATGGATTTATATAATAATCTCTTTTCTTTTAATGATTAGGCATCATAAACACATTCTCCTCATTGGGATAAATGGTATTGATGCTTTGGCTTCATAAGAAAAGCTTCTCTTTCTACCATTTTTAGAATTACTATTCATTCGTCGATTTGGACAAACATGGATTCACATAATAATCTCCTTTCCTTTTGTGATTAGGTGCATTAACACATTCTCCTCACTAGGATAAATGATATTTTTGGTTTCATAAGAAAAACATCTCTTTTCATCATTTTTGGAATTACAGTTCGCTTTTCAATTGGATAAGCTTGGATTCACATAATAATCTCCTTTCTTTTCACGATTGGGCACCATAATTCATTCTACTCATTAGGACAAATGAATTAATGCTTTGGCTTCATAAGAGAAACTTCTCTTTCTAGCATTTTTAGAATTAATGTTCGTTCATAGATTTGGACAAACACGAATTCACATGATAATCTCATTTCTTATCGTGATTAGGCACCTTAAACACATTTTTCCATTGGGATGAATGATATTGAAGCTTTGGTTTAATAAGAAAAAACTTCTCTTTCTACCTTTTTTAGAATTAATGTTCATTCATGGATTTTGACAAACACGGATTCACATAGTAACCCATTTTCTATTAATGATTAGGCACCATAAACACATTCTCCTCATTGAGATAAATGATATTGAAGCTTTGAATTCAAAGGAAAAACTTTTTTTCTACAATTTTTAGAATTAAAGTTCATTTTGCAATTGAGATAAACATGCATTCACATAATAATCTCCTTTCTTTTAATGATTGGGCACCACATATTCATTTTCCTCACTGGGATAAATGAATTAATCTTTGGTTTCATTAGAGAAACTTCTCTTTCTACTATTTTTAGAATTAATGTTCGTTCATCAATTTGGGCAAACACGAATTCACACAGTAATCTCTTTTTTATTAATGATTAGGCACCATAAACACGTTCTCCTCATTGGGATAAATGATATTGACGCTTTGGTTTCAAAGGAAAAACTTTTCTTTCTACCATTTTTAGAATTAAAGTTCATTTTTCAATTGGGATAAACACGCATTCACATAATAATCTCTTTTGTTTTAATGATTGGGTGCCACACATTCATTCTCCTCATTAGGATAAATGTATTGATGCTTTGGTTTCATATGAAAAACTTCTCTTTCTACCATTTTTTAGAATTAATGTTCGTTCATCGATTTGGACAAACAAGGATTCACATAATAGTTTCCTTCCTTTTAGTGATTAGGCACCATAAACAAATTTCCTCATTGGGATAAATGATATTCATGCTTTGGTTTCATAATAAAAACATCTCTTTTTGCCTTTTTTAGAATTAATATTCATTTGTCGATTTGGACAAACATGGATTCACATAATAATCTCCCTTCCTTTCATGATTAGGCACCATAAACACATTCTCCTCGTTGGGAGAAATGATATTGAAGCTTTGGATTCAAAGGAAAAACATCTCTTAACATTTTTAGATTTAAAGTTCATTTTTCAATTGGGATAAACATGCATTCACATAATAATCTTCTTTCTTTTAATGATTGGGCACCACAAATTCATTCTCATCATTAGGATAAATGAATTGATGCATTAGTTTCATAAGAAAAACGTCACATCCCTGCATTATTTAGAATCAAAGTTCGTCTATCAAATAAATATGGATTCACGTAATAACGTCCTTTTATTTCATGATTGGGCACCATAAACACATTCTCCTCATTGGGATAAATGGTATCGATGCTTGGGTTTCATAAGAAAGACTTCTCTTTCTACCATTTTTACAATTAAAGTTCGTTTTTCAGTTGGATAAACATGGATTCACATAGTAATCTATTTTCTTTTAATGACTAGACACCATAAACATGTTCTTCTCATTAGGATAAATGATATTGAAGCTTTAGTTTTAAAGGAAAAACTTTTCTTTCTACCATTTTTAGAATTAAAGTTCATTTTTCAATTGGGATAAACATGCATTCACATAATAATCTCCATTGTTTTAATGATTAGGCTACACACATATATTCTTCGCATTGCGATAAATGAATTGATGCTTTGGTTTCATAAGAAAAACTTCTCTTTCCATTATTTTTAGAATTAATGTTCATTCATCGATTTGGACAAACACGGATTCACGTAACAATCTCCTTTCTTTTCGTGATTAGGCACCATAAATACATTTCCTCATTGGGATAAATGAATTGATGATTTGGTTTCATAAGAAAAACTTTTTCTTCTATCATTTTTAGAATTAATGTTCATTTGTCAATTTGGACACACACAGATTCGCATAATAATCTCCTTTCATTCCATGATTAGGCACCATAAACACATTCTCCTCATTGGGATAAATGATATTGATGCTCTGGTTTCACCAAAAAAAATCTATTTCTACCATTTTTAGAATTAATGTTCATTTGTCGATTTGGACAAACAAGGATTCACATAATAATCTCTTTTCTTTTAATGATTAGGCACCATAAACACATTCTCCTCGTTGGGATAAATGGTATTGATGCTTTGGTTTCATAAGAAAAACTTCTCTTTCTACCATTTTTAGAATTAATCCTCATTCGTCGATTTGGACAAACATGGATTCATATAATAATCTCCTTTCTTTTCGTGATTAGGAGCATTAACACATTCTCCTCAATAGGATAAATGATATTTTTGGTTTCATAAGAAAAACATCTCCTTTTACCGTTTTTAGAATTAAAGTCATTTTTCAATTGGATAAGCTCGGATTCACAAAATAATCTCCTTTCTTTTAATGATTGGGCACCATAATTCATTCTCCTTATTGGGATAAATGAATTGATGCTTTGGTTTCATAAGAGAAACTTCTCTTTCTACCATTTTTAGAATTAATGTTTGTTCATCGATTTGGACAAACACAAATTCACATAATAATCTCCTTTTTTTTCATGATTGGGCACCTTAAACATATTTTCTCATTGGGATAAATGATATTGAAGCTTTGGTTTCATAAGAAAAACTTCTCTTTCTGTCATTTTTAGAATTAATGTTCGTTCATCGATTTGGACAAATACAGATTCACATAGTTATCTATTTTCTTTTAATGATTAGGCACCATAAACACATTCTCCTTATTAGGATAAATGATATTGAAGCTTTAGTTTCAAAGGAAAAACTTTTCTTTCTACCATTTTTAGAATTAAAGTTTATTTTTCAATTGGGATAAACACGAATTCATATAATAATCTTCTTTCATTTAAAGATTGGGTACCACAAATTCATTCTCCTCATTGGGATAAATGACATTAATGCCTTGGTTTCTTAAGAAAAACATCTCCTTCTACCATTTTTAGAATTAATGTTTGTTCGTCAATTTGGGCAAACACAAATTTACATAATAATCTCCTTTCTTTTATTGATTAGCCACCATAAACACATCGTCCTCTTGGGATAAATGGTATTGATGCTTTGGTTTCATAAGAAAAACTTCTCTTTCAACCATTTTTAGAATTAATGTTCGTCTGTCGATTTGGACAAACAAGGATTCACATAGTAATTTCTTTTCTTTTTGTGATTAGGCACATTAACACATTCTCCTTATTGGGATAAATGATATTAAAGCTTTGGTTTAATAAGAAAAACATCTCTTTTAACTATTTTTAGAATTGAAGTTTGTTTTTGAATTGGATAAACTCAGATTGACATAATAATCTCCATTCTTTTAATGATTAGGCACCATAATTCATTCCCTTCATTGGGATAAATGAATTGATGCTTTGGTTTCATAATAAAAACTTCTCTTTCTACCATTTTTAGAATTTATGCTCGTTTGTCTAATTGGGCGAACATCGATTCACATAATAATCTCCTTTCTTTTTGTGATTAGGCACATTAACACATTCTCCTCATTGGGGTAAAAGATATTATAGCTTTTGTTTAATAAGAAAACATCTCTTTTAACTATTTTTAGAATTAAAGTTTGTTTTTCAATTGGATAAATATGCATTCACATAATAATCTCCTTCCTTTTAATGATTGGGCACGACATATTCATTTTCCTCATTGGGATAAATGAATTAATGCTTTGGTTTTATTAGAGAAACTTCTCTTTCTACCATTTTTAGAATTAATGTTCGTTCATTGATTTGGACAAACACGAATTCACATAGTAATCTTTTTTCTATTAATGATTAGGCACCATAAACACATTCTCTTCATTGGGATAAATGATATTGAAGCTTTGGTTTCAAAGGAAAAACTTCTCTTTCTACCATTTTTAGAATTAAAGTTCATTTTTCAATTAGGATAAACACACATTCACATAATAATCTCCTTTGTTTTAATGGTTGGGCACCACACATTCATTCTCCTTATTGGGATAAATGAATTGATGCTTTGGTTTCATTAGAGAAACTTCTCTTTTTACCATTTTTAGAATTAATGTTTGTTCATTGATTTGGACAAATACAAATTCACATAGTAATATTTTTTCTATTAATGATTAGGCACCATAAACACATTCTCCTCATTGGGATAAATTGTATTGATGCTTTGATTTCATAAGAAAAACTTCTCTTTCAACCATTTTTAGAATTAATGTTTGTCCATCGATTTGGAAAAACAGGGATTCACATAATAATCTCTTTTATTTGGACAAACAAGGATTCACATAATAATCTCCTTTCTTTTTGTGATTAGGCACATTAACACATTCTCCTCATTAGGATAAATGATATTGAAGCTTTGGTTTAATAAGAAAAAAATCTCTTTTAACTATTTTTAGAATTAAAGTTTGTTTTTCAATTGGATAAACTCGGATTCATAGAATAATCTCCTTTCTTTTAATGATTAGGCACCATAATTCATTCTCCTCATTGGGATAAATGAATTGATGCTTTGGTTTGATATAAAAACTTCTCTTTCTACCATTTTTAGAATTTATGCTCGTTTGTCAAATTGGGCAAACTCGGATTCACATAATAATCTCCTTTCTTTTCATGATTAGGCACATTAACATATTCTCCTCATTGGGATAAAATATATTAAAGCTTTGGTTTAACGAGAAAAAAATCTCTTTTAACTATTTTTAGAATTAAAATTTGTTTTTCAATTGGATAAACTCGGATTCACATAATAATATCCTTTCTTTTAATGAGTAGGCTCCATAATGCGTTGTCCTCATTGGGATAAATGAATTGATGCTTTGGTTTCAGAATAAAAACCTCTCTTTCGACCATTTTTAGAATTAATGTTCGTTCGTTGAATTAGGCAAACACAGATTCACAAAATAATCTCCTTCCTTTTTGTGATTAGCCATCATAAAAACATTTTCCTCCTTGGGATAAATGATATTGAAGCTTTGGTTTCAAAGGGAAAACTTTTCTTTTTACCATTTTTAGAATTTAGGTTCATTTTTCAATTGGCATAAACATGCATTCATATAATAATCTGCTTCGTTTTACTGATTGGGCACCACACATTCATTCTCCTCATTGGGATCAATGAAATGATGCTTTGGTTTCATAAGAAAAACTTCTTTTTGTGCCACTTTTAGAATTAATGTTCGTTCATTGATTTGGACAAACATAGAGTCACATAATAATCTCCTTTCTTTTCATGATGAGGCACCATAAACACATTCTCCTAATTGGGATAAATGATATTGAAGCTTTCATTTTGAAGGAAAAAAATCTCTTTCTACCATTTTTAGAATTAAAGTTCATTTTTCAATTGGGATAAATACGCATTCACATAATAATCTCCTTTCATTTAATGATTGGGCACCACATATTCATTTTCCTCATTGGGATAAATGAATTGATGCTTTGGTTTCATTAGAGAAACTTCTCTTTCTACTATTTTTAGAATTAATGTTTGTTCATCGATTTGGACAAACATGAATTCACATAGTAATCTCTTTTCTATTAATGATTAGGCACCATAAACACATTCTCCTTATTGGGATAAATGATATTGAAGCTTTGGTTTCAAAGAAAAAACTTCTCTTTCTACCATTTTTAGAATTAAAGTTTATTTTTCAATTGGGATAAACACTTATTCACATAACAATCTCTTTTGTTTTAATGGTTGGGCACCACACATTCATTCTCGTTATTGGGATAAATGAATTGATGCTTTGGTTTCATAAGAAGAACTTCTCTTTTAACCATTTTAGAATTAATGTTCGTTCATCAATTTGGGCAAACAAGAATTCACATAATAGTTTTCTTCCTTTTAGTGATTAGGCACCATAGACATATTTTCTCATTGGGATAAATGATATTCACTCTTTGGTTTCATAAGAAAAATATCCCCTTCTACCATTTTTAGAAGTAATGTTCATTCGTCGATTTGAACAAACACAGGTACACATAATAATCTCTCTTCATTTCATGATTAGGCATAATAAACACATTCTCCTCATTGGGATAAATGATATTAAAACTTTGGATTCAAAGGAAATACATCTCTTACCATTTTTAGAATTAAAGTTCATTTTTCAATTGGCATAAACACGCATTCACATAATAATCTCCGTTATTTTAATGATTGGGCACTACAAATTGATTCTCATCATTGGGATAAATGAATTGATGATTTGGTTTCATAAGAAAAACTTCACATTCCACCATTATTTAGAATCAAAGTTCATCTATCAATTGGGATAAACATGGATTCATGTAATAACGTCCTTTCATTTCATGATTGGGCACCATAAACACATTCTCCTTATTGGAATAAATGGTATCGATGCTTCGGTTTCATAAAAAAAACTTCTTATTCTACCAGTTTTAGAATTAAAATTTGTTTTTCAATTGGATAAACACATATTCACATACTAATCTCTTTTCTTTTAATGATTAGGCACTATAAACACATTCTCCTCATAGGATAAACAATATTGAAGCTTTAGTTTCAAAGGAAAAACTTTTCTTTCTACCATTTTCAGAATTAAAGTTCATTTTTCAGTTGGGATAAACACGCATTCACATAATAATCTCCTTTGTTTTAATGATTGGGTGACACACATTCATTCTTCTCATTAAGATAAATGAATTAATGCTTTGGTTTCATAAGAAAAACTTCTCTTTCTACTATTTTTTGAGTTAATGTTCATTCATCGATTTGGACAAACACGGATTCACATAACAATCTCCTTTCTTTTCGTGATTAGGCGCCATAAACACATTTCCTCAGTAGGATAAATGGTATTGATGCTTTGGTTTCATAAGAAAAACTTCTCTTTCAACCATTTTTAGAATTAATGTTCATCCGTCGATTTGGACAAACAAGGATTCACATAATAATCTCCTTTCTTTTTGTGATTAGGCACATTAATCCATTCTCCTCATTAGGATGAATGATATTGAAGTTTTGGTTTGAAAAACATCTCTTTTAACTATTTTTAGATTTAAAGTTTGTTTTTCAATTGGATAAACTCTGATTCACATAATAATCTCCTTTCTTTTAATGATTAGGCACCATATTTCATTCTCCTCATTAGGATAAATGAATTGATGCTTTGGTTTCATAATAAAAACTTCTCTTCCTACCATTTTTAGAATTTATGCTTGTTTGTCGAATTGGGCAAACACGAACTCACATAATAATCTCCTTTCTTTTCATGATTAGGCACATTAACACATTCTCCTCATTGGGATAAAAGATATTAAAGCTTTGGTTTAATAAGAAAACATCTCTTTTAACTATTTTTAGAATTGAAGTTTGTTTTTCAATTGGATAAACTCATATTCACATAATAATATCCTTTCTTTTAATGATTAGGCTCCATAATTCGTTTTCCTCATTGGGAAAGATGAATTGATGCTTTGGTTTCAAAATTAAAACTTCTCTTTCTACCATTTTTAGAATTAATGTTCGTTTATCGAATCGGGGAAACACGGATTCACAAAATAATCTCCTTTCTTTTCATGATTAGCCACCACATACATATTCCCTTTATTGAGATAAATGATATTCATGCTTTGGTTTCGTAAGAAAAACATCTCTTTCTACCATTTTTAGAATTAATGTCCATTCATCGATTTGGACAAACATGGATTCACTTAACAATCTCCCTTCTTTTCATGATTAGGCACCATAAACACGTTCTCCTCATTGGGATAAATGATATTGAAGCTTTGGTTTCAAAGGGAAAACTTTTCTTTCTACCAGTTTTAGAATTTAGGTTCATTTTTTGATTGGGATAAACACGCATTCACATAATGATCTCCTTCGTTTTACTAATTCGGTACCACACATTCATTCTCCTCATTGTGATCAATGAAATAATGTTTTGGTTCCATAAGAAAAACTTCTCTTTGTGCCACTTTTAGAATTAATGTTCGTTCATCGATTTGGACAAACATAGAGTCACATAATAATCTCTTTTCTTTTCATGATTAGGCACCATAAACATATTCTCCTCATTGGGATAAATGATATTGAAGCTTTTGTTTCAAAGGAAAAACATCTCCTTCTACCATTTTTAGAATTAAAGTTCATTTTTCAATTGGGATAAATATGCATTCACATAATAATCTCCTTTCTTTTAATGATTGGGCACCCCATATTCATTTTCCTTATTGGGATAAATGAATTGATGCTTTAGTTTCATTAGAGAAACTTTTCTTTCTACAATTTTTAGAATTAATGTTTGTTCATCGATTTGGACAAACATGAATTAACATAGTAATCTCTTTTTTATTAATGATTAGGCACCATAAACACATTCTCCTCATCAGGGTAAATGATATTGAAGCTTTGGTTTCAAAGGAAAAACTTCTCTTTCTACCATTTTTTGAATTAAAGTTTATTTTTCAATTGGGATGAACACGCATTCACATAATAATCTCCTTTGTTTTAATGGTTAGGCACCACACATTCATTCTTATTGGGATAAATGAATTGATGCTTTAGTTTCATAAGAAAAACTTCTCTTTCAATCATTTTGAGAATTAATGTTTGTTCATCGATTTGGGTAAACAAGGATTCACATAACAGTTTCCTTTCTTTCAGTGATTAGGCACCATAGACATATTTCCTTATCGGGATAAATGATATTCACGTGTTGGTTTCATAAGAAAAACATCTCTTTCTGCGATTTTTAGAAGTATTGTTCATTCGTCGATTGGGACAAACACAATTTCATTTCGTGATTAGGCCCATAAACACATTCTTCTCAAGGGTATAAATGATATTGAAGCTTTGGATTCAAAGGAAAAACATCTCTTACCATTTTTAGAATTAAAGTTCATTTTTTAATTAGGATAAACACGCATTCACATAATAATCTCCTTTCTTTTAATTATTGGGCACCACAAATTGATTCTCATCATTGGGATAAATGAATCGATGCTTTGGTTTCATAAGAAAAACTTCACATCCCACCATTATTTAGAATCAAAGTTCATCTATCAATTGGGATAAATATGGATTCACGTAATAACGTCCATTCATTTCATGATTGGGCACCATAAACACATTCTCCTCATTGGGATAAATGGTATCGATGCTTGGGTTTCATAAGAAAAACTTCTCATTCTACCATTTTTAGAATTAAAGTTCGTTTTTCAATTGGATAAACATGGATTCATAGAGTAATCTCTTTTCTTTTAATGATTAGGTGCCATAAACACATTCTCCTCATTAGGATAAATGATATTGAAGCTTTAGTTTCAAAGAAAAAACTTTTCTTTCTACCATTTTTAGAATTAAAGTTCATTTTTCAAAGAGGATAAACATGCATTCACATAATAATCTCCTTTGTTTTAAGGATTAGGCACCACATATTCATTTTCCTCGTTGGTATAATTGAATTGATGCTTTGGTTTCAGTAGAGAAACTTCTCTTTCTACCATTCTTAGAATTAATGTTCGTTCATCGATTTGGACAAACGCGAATTCACATAGTAATCTCTTTTCTATTAATGATTAGGCACCATAAACAGATTCTCCTCATTAGGATAAATGATATCAAAGCTTTGGTTTCAAAGGAAAAACTTCTCTTTCTACCATTTTTAGAATTAAAGTTCATTTTTCAATTGAGATAAACACGCATTCACGTAATAATCTCCATTGTTTTAATGGTTGGGCACCATACATTCATTCCCCTTATTGGGATAAATGAATTGATGCTTTGGTTTCGTAAGAAAAACTTCTCTTTCAACCATTTTTAGAATTAATGTTTGTTCATCCATTTAGGCAAACAAGGATTCACATAATAGTTTCCTTCCTTTTAGTGATTAGGCACCATAGACATATTTCCTTATTGGGATAAATGATATTCACGCTTTGGTTTCATAAGAAAAACATCTCTTTCTACCATTTTTAGAAGTAATGATCATTTGTCGATTTGGACAAACACGGATTCACATAATAATCTCCCTTCCTTTAGTGATTAGGCACCATAAATGCATTCTCCTCATTGGGATAAATGATATTGAAGCTTTGGTTTCAAAGGAAAAACTTCTCTTTCTACCATTTTTAGAATTAAAGTTCAT
>JBBYHK010499330.1:0-14775 GCA_038382065.1 Adansonia grandidieri | reverse complement strand
GTTTAAACATGAAAATAAAAATCTTACTTTTTGGCGAAAAACTAATATTAATGCGCCTATTTTAAAATATATATATATATATATATACATGCAATGCATCAAATTAAATCATATACCGGTTTAATATAGTATAGTATAGTATATGTGTTTTCCGCATTATTACAGTTGAGCAATCCTTTAGCTTAGAATGATAAAAGGGTAGAGCTAGCATGGAAGACATATGTCAAAAAGAGAAATAGGTTCATGATTTTATAATTCTTTCCCGCTGGAAGACATAATTTGCTGCTTTTAGACTTTGGATATATGGTCTTATCTTATTAATTAATTCCCAAACTTAACCTAATTCTTACGGAGTTGTGGAGACTCAGTAACTATGATTGAGACTTCATGGAATCGGATGGGAACTCAGGTGGGGGGCTAATGGTACGGGCTAAATTTTGTTTTGTTCGCAACAGGAAATTCACGAGAATAGATTTCTCACAGTAAGTGCTAGATGGGTCCAAACTCCAAAGGACTTTTGATTGTACTTTTCTTATGCGCCGCGTGTTGCGGTTTGGAAAACAACACTGTGGGAGATAATTCTGGAACTCAATAAGTCTTTTCAAGGGCCATGGTGTGTTATGAGGATTTTAACTTGGTGACTTTGAAAGAAGAAAGAAAGATATAGGTGTTCACAGAGGTGTGGTGATACGAAGGATTTGAACAATATTATATGCAATGGAGAATTCATAGATATTCATATTCCTCTTTATGGGAGAAAGTTTACTTGGTATGGGTGGACTAATAAAAGAAGCAAGCTGGATATGTTCTTAATTACAACGAGTGGGCGATCTTTTTTGAAGATTTAGCTGCTACTGCTTTGAAGAGGGAGGTTTCGGATCACTGTCCATTGTGTTAGCTTCACAAAATGTTGAATGGGATCCAAAGCCTTTTAAAATTTTTGATTGCCGACTTTAGGATAAAAATTTAGTGGACAAGATCAAGCAAGTACGATATAACGTGGAGTTCAGAGGTATCGCCAGGACTATTGTCAAGAGTAACTTTGTACTCTATTATAGTTATAGATTTGACTTATTATGAATACATAGATCTAGAATACTGAATAAAATTTCACTCCAATCGAAATTTATTTGTGCAAGTTTTTTTTTTCTATGTTTTTATTATATAGTTTAATTCTATCTTATATAAACATATAAAAATTAAAGCCTTTAGTTTAAAAGACAATTATCCTATCTGAACAATTTTTTTTATTGACACGTATACGATCTTAAATAAAGTATTGAGTTAAAAATTATTTAATATAATTTAATATTCTATTTATTTGAATAATTAAAATTATAACAGGAAATGGAGATTATAAAAACAATATTTGTAAGCCTTGTGGTCAAATTTCTGTGTTCAAAATAAAGGCAACGAAATATAATAGTGAAACCTGTAATACTATTTGAACTTAAAACTTGAAAGCAAAATATTATTGGAACACATATGTAATTTATTAAAATGATTATTTTTACGAAGAAAGGTAAATTAAATTATAATTAAAGTTTTAATCCAACTACAAATTGCTATTCCAACTCTTTCTTCGTTTTCATGTGTGGAATCTATCGAGTCATCGAGTGAAATAATGCCTCCTTTGAGGATCCCAATAATTACTCAAGAATTAATTGATGCCTTTTCGCCTTTAGAATTTATGGAAAATTTTCTCAAGAAGAAAGTCTGCATATGAGTTTGATTTTAGAATACGAAAAGTTTTTTTTTTTTGCTTTAGGTTCAAAGACATGATTGATAGTTTTAAAAGATTATTTTATTTAATATATTATTATGTGACTTTTCTTAACTTATAGTAAACTAAAATATTCCAAATCCAATTAAAAAAATAGAGATATTGTCTTTGTATTGTTGTTAAATTTAAAACTTATATTCTAAATAAATTTATTAAAATATAAAAATATTTTCATGCATCGAATAGGTTTAAAACTAGTAATTTTTTATATTTAAATTGATAAGAAATGATCCAATTATAATCTTTAAGTGTAAACACACTCTAAGTTAGATAAATAATTAATTCTGATCATACAAATGAATTCAAGTGTAAAAGAAATGTGCATATGCCTACTCTAATGGACAACAAGATAATGGATAAAGAAATATTAGAAAAAGGAAGTGATGATAACTCTTCTATTATATTAAATTGAATAATCAATTATTTCATAAAACTTAATTGATAGAAAAAGAATCCGACTATTATAATCAAATTAAAAGCAAATAAAAGAGTTGATTTTATACTTAAAAGTCAAAACAATCCAACTTAACCCCAGCCAACTTTGCTCAATAGCCTTGTAGGATCTCAAACATGACTGCTTAAACAAGTGCGAGTTTATGTTAAAATTTAAAATAGTTTAATAAAAAAGTTTTAACACATACCTTTGACTGCTTGAGTGGCGCAATTGATCCCAAAATGTTTGGTGGAAGACATCTTCCCAAAATTTTAGACTTAGACCTGCTGGTCCATTTGTCCAACTCACAATAATCCTTCGAAAAAACAATATTATCCTTGAAGTTATTCGCTGCTCTTTTAAGCTTTTTTATTTTAGATATATTTTCACAGAGAAAGCAAAGAATTCAGAGGCTGTGATTTGATAAAGAATCTCGAGCACTCCTTTTCTTACTTTATCATTATTTATTGCGAGATCTTTGATTACCAGTTCAAAATTACTTACAAGTGCTTTGGTTATATTACTTTTTAATATATATATATATATATACACGTAAATTTATTTATATTGTTATAAAATTAATTAGTTTTACATACTTTATAATTTTCTATACGATTGATATTTTAATAAATTAATTACTATATTTAGAAATATAATCGAACTTGCTATATAATGTTTCAAATTGATCTAATATTTATATGATACCGATAAAAAAATGTTGTCCTTTTATTTATATATAACAGTTCAAGTTTTTACATTAAACAAATAGTTTAATTTACTTGAAATTTGAGTTGCAAAATCTAAGTGAATGAAGTGTGAAATAAAATAATCGAATTAAAGGAATATAAATGTATATAAAATTTGAAAATGTATAAAACTCAATTAATTTTATACTAATATAATTTATTTTTAATTATATCTTACACAAACATGTATATTATTGTTAAACTAAGAAAAATTTTAAACTTCACACTATACATCCGATGGTTTTTCATAAATTGATTCCTAAAAAATCTTTGTTTAACTATTCTCTCCAGATATATATATATATATATATATATATATATATATATATATAAAGAACTCTTTAACATTCCTAGCTAAATTCACGAAGGTGGAATCACCTGCTTGACCTACATTGAGTATTCTTCATGTATTAATTAGTAAAACCCTCCATTCTTTTGTAATAATTAAAAAAAAAACTAAAGAAGTTTCTCTGTGTCTCAACCCATTTAAGACCAATTTGTTTAAATATTACTCCACACACAGACATAAATAAAACTTAATAACATTTACTTAAATTTGGTAAACAGCCTCAATGTGATTGGAACTTTTGTTTTTTATTTTGAAAAGAGTTTTTATGTACAAATAGATAGTTTCATTTTAGGGACTTCAGTATTAAGATTTATAATTTTTATGAACTATCTTAAATTTCAAGAACTTATATATAAAATTTTGTGTATAAAACAATGTAATAGATGAATGTACATAGTCTTTTCATTAATAAATTTATTTAAAAATTTAAATGAAGTACTAACATTCGTGTCACTTATGTGCTTTTATATTTAAAAAAAAAAAACAATACCTACCCATTTAACATCACATAAGTTCATTTTTTCTTATCAGCTCACTTTTTTTAACTTCCATAATTGATGGATGCAAATTTTAGTATTTCTTTTAGTAGTATTTTTTTTTTCAATGTACCAATTCAATTAAATCTCTTTGCTAGTTTATTAGTGTATTTGTTCGCTTAGGTAGAGCTGGTTACCTTGCTGGAACCTGCTTGAACTCTTGTAATTTACCGACTAACTTTGCAAGTTGTGTAAACTCTGTTTTAAAAAATTTCTATTGATTTAACCAAAAAAAACGAAAAAATTCAATCGAAAACCTTAATATTAATACAGATATAAAATGTACATAACAATATAGAATTTGCTTGTGGAGTTTTTAACAGGGACGATGAATCAGTTCAGCTTGTCAGTAATTTATACGGAATGGGTTCAATTTTAAAAATACTAGTTAAGGTATTCCTAAATTTGGTGGTCCTTTGCCACAATTCTATGGCAAGGGATATATCCAACGTCTGCTTTTCTACCAACAACTATATCATCTCATCTGTTAATAATGATGAAATCTTAATTCCAAAGATCTAGTTTCATTTATGTTAGCCTCAAACACAAATAAAAAAAATAATATGATTTTAACATAGAGAACCAAAAATAAAAAGGAATATACAAGTAGAATTAGATGTAGAGACGTAGATAATTATATATTGAGAACAAGTAAAAGGGATACAGGGAAACCATATAAATAGAAGGATACAGTTAAAAGCAAAATAACAGAAAAACGAGTACATAGAGGTGGCAACCAAGTTGGATATGAAGTTGAAATTGCCAACTTAAATTTTCTGTGGATTAATTACCCTCGAGCAGGAAGTAACCTCGGCAAGCAATTATGTTTTTACATGTAATTTCTTTACCTGCTAGGTTAATGCATTTTTTACCAACTTCGCATGGCTTTTGCCACGGCTTATCAGCAGTATTCGTGTCGTAAACTTTACCGGTGTTACTTGTCGGCTGGAGGATTCTGATAACGTTAGAATCCATTAAGAAATCCAGCTCCATCTGGAAATCTTCGCCGATTCGGCATTCGTTGAGGAGGCCATTGCAGTGGTAAGTGGTGTTGCTCTTCACTAGGACGGCATCTTTACCGCGACTCGGTTTCAGGAGAATTATCATTATCACTACTGACGCCACAAAAAACTTATGATGGAACCCCATTTTTCTTTTGTTTCTTTGTTTCTCTCCACCGCTCCCTTTGCATCTCGAGATAGAAGGGGAAAGTTGCCTGCCCACTTTATAGAAGAGGGAGAGAAATTAATTAAAGAAATTATTAATTAATTGAATATTAAACGAATATAAAATTTAATTCGATTAATTAATATAATTATTTTTAAAAATAATATTTAATAAATTTAAGATTTAAATTTAATTTTTTTAATTTATTTTTTGATTACAACTTATTTTATTATTAAAAAAACTTTGAATATTGGACGGTATGCTTTATGATAGTGAAAGAGAGAACAACTAATGCTTTTTACTCATTTGTGGAGCAATAACGTCAAAAGGAAATTAAATTCATTGACTGTAGAATGTGACATGTTAAACTAGTATCAGGGCATCCATGGAGTGATGAGATCGTGAAATGGGAAATGACATAAAAACCAAGATATGATTTATGACTTGAAATTATTAGTCATTTAATTAAAATAGTGAATCAAATAATATTATTTTATTAAAAATAAATTTATTTATATTTATTTTTAAAAATTTTTCATGTAATATTATAATTTAATTCACTGATAATGTATAGAAACTAACACATCAAATATAGACCCTTTAATTTTTTTCTTAAATTTCAATATTATAATAATATTGCTGTTAAATGTGAAACACGAGACATTTTAATTTGCTTTTAAATGTATTTTTTTTTGTTTTTTTGTTTTTAGTTTTTGCTTCTATAAACAAAAGACGAAGTCATAACATTAAAACTAAACAAAAAATTGAAAAAAATTAAAAAGAAAATTTGGTAAAATGTATTCTGAGGTCAAATATCAACACAAATCAACAAATAATTCATGAAAATATGTTTTTCAATTTCCATTGATATGTATAGTTTTTTTAGAATATGCTGAGTAACAACCCACTAATTTCCACAGGACATACAAAAGCAATTTACTTTTCTGGAGTTTAGCTCTACGAAAAATAAAAAAAGGGGATAAATTTTCAGCGTTACACCTTTGTGTTTTGTCCTCATCACGCATTTCGAAAAGCTAAAGCAAATCAACGAAAAATATGGATTCAGAAATTGACAGCTAGAATTTGGTGTTCCCTCCCGTTAATTTATTTTGGGCCGTCCTTCAAATTCCAAGGGTTTAGAATTTTTGAAAATTCAATTTGGAAGTTTCTGAGCTTAATTAATCTTAAGATGAATGTATTTTCTATAATACAAAATCATGGGTATCAAAAATATATATATTTTAGGCATTTTTATCTTGGTTTGTGTATTTCTTTCTTACTTTATGAAAAATATTAATTTGATCATTTATAATTAACATGAATTTTTTGATTTCAGCTTTTGAATAAATTTAAATATTGTTCAACTATTAGGGTAAAAAAAAAAACAGCAGATAAAATGGATTGGGGCCATATAGGGACAGGTTTGACTAGAATGAGGGCACCACTCTGATTAATTAAGAACTGGAAAAGCAAAAAGGAAAGGTATGATGTATACAATGATTATTATTCTGAATATTGATAGTAAAATTTTTTAATTTTATAAATAAAATAAAAAAATTATTATATATTTTTATTATTGATCTTATTTATTTGATTTTTAAATATATTTTTAAAAAATATGATAATTTTTTAATTTTTTTTATAAAATTAAAAAAAAAAAAACTCTACTATCACGATATATAAAACACGTCAAAGTCAAAAGAAAAAGTGCTAAAGCAAAAAGAAAAATTATAGTGGAAGATGGTGTAAATGTCTACAATTCAAGCCTTGGTCTCCGCTAAGATCACATATAAATTAAGACAATTATTTCTCGTTACACGTCAACTATACATAAAATAATCAAAGTGAAAAGAGAAAAGTGCTAAAACACAAAGAAAAAAATCATAGAAGAGGATGATGTAAACGATTTTGGGACGTCATTATTCCTTCTTGCGCGTCATGCAGGGCTAAAATCATTTTCGATCGATTAGATTTTATTTTTTTTGAAAAATAAATTTTTTAATTTTTTAAAATTAAATTAGATAAATTATAGTTTGGTCAAAAAAGTATTATAAATTATTAGAAATTAATCCGAAAATTTTCCTCACCTAAAAATTTTTAAAAATTAATCATTCAGATTAAACCCTAAAAGTTTTCTCACCAAAAAATTCTAAGAAATTAATCATTCGCAAATTTCAAAGATTTCATTGTCGGCAAATCTGAATTTGATTTAATTAACTATTATAAATTTTCAAAGAAACTAAATTAAATTAATGTTTTCCTAATTATAAAACAACATGACAACCACAACGAAAAAAGAAATTTTCATTAAATATTAATTAACAAAATAAAATAATAAAATTCAAGAAACAAATAAAATAACTAAATAAATATAAACTATGAATAAAAATTCACATTAAGTAAAATTTACTAGTTAAAATAATTAATCAAGAAGGACACATAGAATATTTTTAAAAAAATTAAATAAGAGGGAAAGAATTAAAAAAAATAAAATATACATTAACACAATAAAATAATTAAAAATATAAATAAATTAAAACAAATAATTAAAAAAGAAAAATAAAAAGAAAAAAAACTAACGCACATGGGCCGGGTCCCGCCGGGCTGGTCCTGTGTAACAGCCGAGATCCACCACATAAAGCATTTCTTTTTTGAAAAAAAAAAAAAAAAATCCGAGACTAAAGTCTTTCCTATCTCGAACATGCAGCTAAAAATTTCAAAGAATAGCTTTGCAAATCAATAGCCTTTAGCCGATCCCCCTTTTCTTTTTTGTGTGTTATTGTGGCTTGTTTTCATAAGAGTTCAAAATCCTAATTTTTGGGTCACTTAATGGGGGAAGATCGGATTTAGCAAATTCGACCCTTCCCCTTCCCCTTCCCCTTCCCCTTTCTCTTTTTTTTCTTTTATCTTTTTATTTTTTGCTTGATTTTCTTACTAATTTTCCCCCTTTTTTTTTTTTATTTCTTTCGTCCAAGGACTTTCCAAAAATAAAATTAAATCAGCATGTGTTTTTCAAGCGAAAATGATTTTTATTTTCTTCAGCTGATTCAGCCTTAAAAACTTTAGGAAATAAATTTTTATTGATTTTAATTTTCCATGAGTTCGGTTGAAGAACAGAAATAAAAGAAAAAGAGACCAAAAATAAAATAAAAATAATTGTGCAACAATGGAAATAAGATAAAAATGGGCTTAAAGGACATATAGGGTTGTAAAGCCCAATATACAATGACCAATCTTCATTGGGATCCAAAAGCCCAACAAAGAGTTATTTAGGTCCAATAAAAGTCCAATAGAGGCTTTTGTAGTATAGTCTTGCACTATTAAATTTAGTATTTTAATTTTTACACTTTAAAAATTATAGAAAATAAAAAAAATAATTAATGATATTTAAAAAACATTTAAATGCTGATAAAATGATGATGTATTATGTGATGTGAAATTTTAAATTTTATATAGAAATATGTTTAGGTTAAGGGTTGAGTTTAGGTCATTTTTCTTCATAAAATTTAAAATTTCATGTCACATAACTCCTTAAAATTTTATCAATATTTAAATAATTTTTTTAACATAATTAACTATTTTTTCTTTGCTATATTTTTCAAAGTACAAGAATTAAAATACTAACTTTAATAATACAAGAACTAAAATTTTACTTTTATTATAATATATGGACTTCTAGTAAACTTTTACCTCCAAAAAAGTGTATGACCCTAAATATTTAAATTGTTTCTTTCAAATTAATTTAAAAAATAATAAAAGATTGAATAAAATCGGGTGTCTATAATCATGTAGATCTTTTTTTTTTTTTTATGAAATGATTAAAGGTTTACAAGTTGATCCTGTAAAAGGTCTCGATTAATTTATGTTATTTTTAATATTTTATGTTATCTATGATATTCAATTATATATGTTATCCATTGTGATTATAAATGACTTGATCCGACAAGTGATATGAGAGCTCACTTGTGAAGATTTAGTCGGTTTTGTGCTTTAATTGTTGCCTATTTAAAAGTTGTTTTGTTTTCGAGATTATCTTGATTCAAAAGAGTGTGAAAGCTTTTTCAAGATATCCTTTCTTGATTGAACTTCAAAGTTGGGCAACATGTTAATTCATATTTCCAATCATGATTAATTGATTTTAACATTTTAAAAAGAAAAATAAATAAAAATAAATGAATAAAAAAGAAAAGAGAGGAATTAGAGAAAACAACGGATAATCTAATATAAAAAAAAATTGCCCATCCATTATCTTATTAATAAAATAAAGATTAAAATAATAAAAAATCTAAATTTTAAAATTTTATTTGAGTAAACTCGTATACTTTTATTGCACTTAAATAAGTTGACTTTTAATTTATACTTAAATAATCCTTAACATTTAATTATATCAAAATAATATCTTGATATAAATCAATCTCATATCTAAAATAAGGACTTATTTAGATAAAATCAAACGATAAAAGATTTATTTAGATACATTAAAATTATAAGGATTTACTTAAAAATAAAATAGTTCATCAGAATTTCTTTTAATATTTTAGCCTACAAGAAAGTGAAATAAATAAATATATATATATATATTTTGTTATTCTTTTGTATATACAAAAGGATTAGAGGAGTTCATGACTCTGGCCTATATATGTTTGAATAGCAAAGAAAAATTGCTTATTTAAGATATAGCCCAACTAGTTGAATTTAAAAAACTTATTTTATTGTTAAAATATATTAAAATATTAAAAATTATTTTTATTAATATTTATATTTTATAATTAAATTTTTGTAATTATTATATCTATCCAAATATTCTATTTTAAATTCGGCCATTGAATAAAAAAAACTCAGCCCTTAAATTGGGCCGCAAAGGAAGGACCATAAATCAAATAAAAGCTTCCTTTTCTCAACTGTATTAATTATGCTCAAGCCATCAAACAGATTCTAATCAACCGAACTCTGACATGGTGACATTGATAAAAACGATCAAGACTTACGAAATCAACAAAGAATGAAACCAAGTAAAATACCACTAACTTACATGAGTATTATTAATTAGGCAAAAAGGTATTTAGCCTTGGCTGCATGCAGTCTCCAATATTTTTGTCTAATTTCCCATGCTTTTTGTATTGTTGATGTTGGAGGAGAAAACCGATGATGTCAATGCTGTAGTATTAGAATCTAATATGCCAATTCTACTGCTTAGATTCGAATACACCTTTGATTCATCATCGAAATGCATGTCGCGAGCAACCAGGGACACTATATCTGGATAGCTACGTTCACTTCCAGACTCGATCTTGGCTTCCTAAACATCAGCAGCCTCTTGCAGCCCTGTTGCAAATCTCAAGTTTTCCATCACATCATTCATTGATGGTCTGTTGATCCCACTTCTGCTATGCAATTTTCTGCTACTTCAACAAATACCTTAAAACACTTTGGAGCTATCTTTCCAATCAAACATGGATCAATAACATTGTATAGAGTCCCATCTGCAATGCATTTTCTAGCCCAATGAGCCACGTTAATTTGAGCCTCAGATAATTTCCTATCCACAGCTTTTCTTCTACATAATACTTTAAATAATACTACACCTAAGGAATATACATCTGATTTTTCGTTTAGTGTATGATCCCGAGCATACTCTGGATCCAAGTATCCGAATGTGCCTTTTATTTCAGTTTTAAGCATGTCAATTTTTGGGTCAGTTTTCGACAACCTGAAATCTGAAACTTCGCAAGTGAATTTATCATCTAAGAGAATGTTGCTGGTCTTAACATCACGGTGCATAACAGTATGCTTTCACTTCTGTATGAAGGTAGTTCAATCCAATTGTTGCTCCTTTGCATATCTCCAGCCTTTGCTTCCACGTTAGAGGATCATAGCTAGTACCATAAAGATGATCGGAGAGTGTCCCCTTACTCGTAAAATGTACATAAATGTCATCTCACGTTTCTCATTGCAGTAACCAAGTAAGGACACTAAATGAACATGGCAGAGCTAAGAAAGCATCTCAATCTCTGTCAAGAACTCTCTAACACCTTGGCTGGACTCCGGATTCAGGCGCTAGATTGCAACTATTTTTTCACCTTCATCCATGAAACCTTTGTATACTTTGCCAAACCCACCTTTCCCAATAACTAAATCATGGAAGTTGTGGGTAGCAGCTTTGAGCTAATCCAGTGAAAAAAATGGCAGCATAGTTCTTCCGGTAACAAAGAGTTCCATGTGGATTTCCCTTTGTTAGGATTTATTCACCGGCAAAACCAATTTGTTCCCGAGTATGAACCGTGGTATTGCCTCTTTCAATGTTGCCAAACAACCATGCAAGCCAATAAAGAAAGCAGGCAAGCAAACCCACAGCACATCCGACACAAGCAATTAGCAAGCTTCGCTTCATCTTGGATTTTCCGCCTGCAGAATTGGACAAATCTGGAGGTGGTGGTGGTGGAGCCACCAGTAGCTCGGGGTGGGGCAGATGACATCAGAATAAACTGCAACCACATGGTGCAGATCTATTGTGATATACTTATTCTCCTTTTCCTTGGTATCAACAGAGCATAATCCTTATAAGTTGAACTCTGCTATGCTCAGTCCACATAATTATGTCAGCAGCGGTCTAACTGTTTATAAAGACCTCAAACTATCTTTTACCCGGTGAATCCATTAGATCTTGAATTTCACAAAAAAAAAAGCCGCAACGTATGCTTGAATGCCGAATCCATGGTCAATCTCCATTTTAAGTTGTGCTGCTCGTTGTAAGTACGATTAGGACCTATCATCATAGCAGTCCGATAAACCTTCTCCGCTGCAGCGTATGTTGGAACTATTGCGTAGTTGATTGGTCAGTAGTGTCGACTGTGAAATAGCTATCACTCGACATGTAATCAAAGTCATCAGACCACGGCCTGAAGAGTCCACTATCTTCCTTTTTTGAGAGGGATTGGCCACCAACATTCAATCTACAAACCATTTCAAGTGCGGTGTAATTGTCAATAAAGGACCCAAAACTCTGGCCTATGAAAGGGACACCTAGGGATGGCGGTGTGTAGTAAAGATTGAGAGGCATCGACACGATCTCGATTCGATTGGTGAAAGCGTGAGTGTCATTTGAAGCACTAAAAGATGGAGTGAAAACAAGGTCCAACACCCCATTCTCTTCCACATTCAATCAGAATGCTCTAAAAAATGATTTAACCTTCATTGATTCAGCAATAAGGTAAGCACTGAAATTTTTCAGTAAAGTGAAAGAACCTGCTTGACAGTGAAAAAGGCCTTGGATTTGTCGAATTCTTTATAGGAAGCCGGATAAAAGTAGAGGCGAATGAATTTCTGGCCAGGAGTAACAGGGAAAGTGTACTTGAATTCGGAACTAGAGACTTGGGCGGTCATGTAAGACACAGGTTCAACGGAGCCACCTTGACTATCAGCTTCATAGGCTTATGGCTTGTTCTGGGGTGATTCAACAGGTCCAAAATTTGAGCTCTTTTCTCCTACCATAAATCGGACATCCGAAGCATTTAAGACGGATGGAGCTCTACAATTCAAGGTGATATTATCTGTTGGAACGAATGGAGGCGGCTTAGGTGCAACAAAAATGGCAAATTGAAAGAAGGTTATCATAATTATTATTAAGAAGTCCTCCATGGAAGCAAATGAAAACAGACGCATTCCTTCATGTAAATATTTGTTAATGGAATGGCAACATACTGTGTCTGTATGTTTACATATTCATTCTACTTTTCCCTGTAATAGATTATGAGCCTTTTAATGTTTTATATATTAATATCGAAAAGGCGGAGTCGCGCAAGGCCTGTGAATTAAAGAAATGTAATCATTACAGGTTAAAAAATTTGAGCCAATATGAACAAATTGATTTAGTTAGAAATCATTGTTAAGTAATTCAAGTTAAATTGTTTTCATCGTTAATAATCTTGACTATTTGTCCATAATCTAAATTTGTACAGTTCAAAAGTTAAAAGCCCTTTAAATTCACATGATCTAAAAATAAAACCCCAAATTGATTTTATAATGAAAAGTAGCTTAAATTTCGGACAAGCCAACCTGACCGGAATGATCAAGTTGATCCTTTTAACAACTTAAATCCAATTACAAAATTATTTGGAACTCGAATGAATGATCTAACCGAAAGTCGAATAGCACAATTTATGGATTAATCTAAAACCTAGATTGACTTAAAAACTTATTAATCATGTCAAATTGGATGCCAATAATTTCAAAAATTAAACCTGTAAAAAATAGCTTAACTATTATACTTAATTTTTAACAAGTTCTTTCACTTGTGAATTAGAAAATTAAATAATTAATTGGTTTGCATATGGATTCAAGTGTAAATGAAAGGTATAAGTTGAAGAAGCATTAGAGAAACAACATAAGCACGACGAGCAACAAGACAGTGGGTGAAGAAATATTAAATAAGGAAAGCAATCTTAGGAATTCGAATTCATGGGCTTTGATATCATGTTAAATAAATTGATTAATTATCGACAGTCATGTGATCTATTAGTAAGTGTTGGACTTTAGTTCGAGTGACTATAGATTAAACTCTGTAATCCCAACTATAAAAATAAATTGGGTGATTAATTATTCTAAATATTTAAACTAATTAGAAAATAACTTGTCAATTTCTATCCAAATTGGAAAAACTCTCTCAACCTACTCAAACCTAAACTCAACCTAACCAAACTTTGACCATAAAAGGTCACCAACCCAACACTGTCAACCTAAATTGATAAACAATCCAATATAAAATTATTCAAATTTAAAATGATTAAAACCAAAATTTACTCAAAATATTAACTTGAATTGACTCAAATTTAAATTAAGGATAATTTTGTTTAAGAACACTAATTTAATAAAATAAATGAATGTGACAAGGTCATTAATTTATTCTACTTTAATAATTTTGAATCTTTTTATTTTTCTATTAGAATTTTATTTATTTTTTAGTATTATTTTTCTTAATTATAATTAAAAATTATTTCTAGATTACAATTAAATTTTGTTTTTATTTTTATTAGTATATATTATAAATAAAGTTTTTATTTTCCTTTTTATACTTGGATAAAATAATTAAAATCATAGATAATTATATTATTTATGACAATTTTATAATATAATTCAACTTTTTAAAAATAATATATGTTACATTACTCATGATAATATTATAATATTATTTAATATAAAGTATATATTTTAATTCCTATGGGTATACATAGGATTTATAATAAATTATATAATTTTTTATCATTATGCAAATAAATTTATTATTATTAATTTTAAAAGTATAATCTTTTCTCATGATGCGATGTTGAATAAAATACATAAAATAGATCCTTTATTTCACTGATTTGATTTCTTTAATTAAATTGGATCACGATTTCAATTGAGCTTGATTCGAACAAATTAACTGGGCACAAGTTTATCCAACTTTTTCCATTTAAAATAAATTGGGCTTTATTGTTATTGGATTGGAATTTTTGAATCTCATTGGGTTTTCATTATAGGTTTCATTTTTAATTTTGTCAGTGGGTCAGTCTTCCCATCAAGCATAATTTTCAATGGAATTAAAATAGATTGGATTTCAGTTTTTATTGGTCTTATTGAATTGGATATCATTGGACTTATTTAGTTTTTTTTTTCTATTTTGGTTTTTAACCATTGGGCTAAGCCCATAGTAAAATCTAATCGTTTTGTTCTGCTAAGGTAAACTAGTAACCTCTCAACCGCCCGGCGCGCCCCACCCACTT
>JBBYHK010499319.1:0-14775 GCA_038382065.1 Adansonia grandidieri | reverse complement strand
CTCCATGTTGCTGCCATCTATCGGTCTGTTCTCTACTATCGTCACAGAGGTTCTTGAATTTTACTGGAGCATTGATAAAGGTAAGCTCGCTAGTTCTTAAGAGAAAGCTAAACACAGCAAAATGAGTTGGAAATATATAAGTTGTATGGATACTGAATTAATTTGAGATTAGTCTCAACTAGTTGTATAGTGTAGTATTGCACTGTTATATAACACGGATATTTTTAATTTTTTTTTAAAAAGTTTTTCATGTATTTGAAGGAAATATACGTGAGACACAGATGCTAGACGTGTATCTTAAAAAAATTAAGAGTCAGAGCAATTTAGTTGCACAGTTTTTTTATAAACTGTAGTTCTAATTGACAAATTATACCGAGTGATGTTGCTCATTTTTAAATGCTTATCATCTGGAAGTAATACCGAACTAAAGGCCTGAATGCACGCCATTGAAATAGATCTGCAAGAAACCGATGTGAGCGATCTCACTGTTTGTGGGCTTTTACACCCAAAGATATCTTATAGACTAGCTATTTGCGCACCCAGCAACTGTACAGCCTTCAGATTTATTGATTATTTACTCTCAACGGTCCATCTTCCCATTCCATAGTTTCTCTTCCGGTGCCCTCCGTAGCAACAATTATCCCCTTTTCTCAAAGTAGCTCACAACTTTTAGCTGTCCCTCAAACATGGTTGTAAAACAGTTTCCAAATTATTTTAACGGCAATCATTGTCGGTTTCCACTATCTGCCTGCAAAACAAAAGCGGCATTTCTCGTCAACATCACCTAAAAGGGGATCATCGGTTTCCATATCTTGCAATTTCATCAAAGAAATCCGTATTTAAGCGATGGTTACAGCAAGGTTGATAGCCTCAGCGGCTCCTCATTTTCTTTCGCTCACTTAGTTGTGATCTAGTTATTTATTTATTTATTTATTTATTTTATGATCGAGTTTTTCAATTTTGTTGACATTGAATTGGCTGATCACATTCGACTCGCTCATTATTCGTTGGAATGCTAGCCAATTCCTTCGGGTTACCTTTCGGCTTGTGAAAAATTGACCAAATGTCTTGACGATCTTTGATTAATTCCCTTGTGACTTACAAATCGATGCCCATGATTCGGTGAAATGAGCTGTCCTGATTTTAAAAAAAAAAATGCTAGACGCAATGACACATGCCAAGCGTTCAACAATCTCTTTTTTAGTCCCATTAGGAGGAGATATCCAACACAATGCGTCACCTACAGCTCACCTTGGCCAAGGAGTCCATCTCAACCAAATTTTTGTATGCTCCAGCTTTTTCCAAGGAACCACTTTGGTCGACATATTAGCAATATTCTCATTTTTGTGAACCTCCTTTAACTGCATCTTTTGCATAATGACTAAGTGCAGCCAAGGATACCTTACATCATTGTGCTTATCCTAGAATGGTGCGTGGTGTTCTAGCTTAATTCTAAAGCGCTCTATCATAAAATATCACATGCTCTTCCTGGATCAACTATAATTCAAGAAGGAACCATTTCATCTGAAACATTTCGTTGCACGCTTTGGTTGTTGCAATATACTCAAACTTTTGATTGACATGGCATCACTTTTTTGTAGCTCAAAAGACCAATATCTAACTCCCTTTTTGTCATAGTAAATGAGTACCATACAGTAGATTTCTTACCATCAAGATCACCAGTCATGTCTACATCATTCTAAAACTAGTTGTGGAGTACCACAACTCAGGCACATCTTTGATGTATCTCTCAAGTATCTAAAGATCCAGTTCATCATGTCCCAGTGAACCTTTCCAGGATCTGAAAGAAATATGCTTACTACACCAACCCCATGAGCAACTCCAAATTTTATACAAATTATAAGATATATTAATGAATCGACCGTGAGAGAGTAAAGAATAATAAGGCATGACATCCTTCTTTTGCCTAGTCACTCGAAAAGGTTTTTTACTGAAATGAAAATGGTTGACGAATGTCCGGTGACTGGGTGAGCATGTTTCATACTGAATCTCTTGAAGACCATTCAACATACTTCTTGTTATAACAACTTTCTAACTCCTTTATCCTAGATAATATCCATACCTACATCTACATTACTGAAGCTAAATCCTTCACGCCAAAGGAATTAGACAAATCCTTTTTCATCCCATTAACCATCCTAGCTTGTCCCACATATCATCAACATATAACCAGATAATAATGTAATTACCAACAAAGAATTTTCTATCATACACACAAGGATTTGTTAATTTTTTTATAGTTGTTTCCCACAGTAAAAGAATTAAACTTATTTGTACCACTGCCTTGAAGCTTCTTTTAAGCCATACTACCTTCTTTTAAATTTGCAAATCATGTGCTCTTTCCATCACTTAATCCTTTAAGCTGATCTTTATAAATCTCTTATTGCAAGTCACCATGCAAGAATGCAATCTTCACATCAAGTTACTCAAGCTCAAGATTAAAAATTTAACTAGTAGTCCAATGGAACTCGTCTTCACAATTAGAGAGAAGATCTCATGAAAATTGATGTTTTTTCTGACTAAAGCCTTTCATTACCAATAAAGCCTTGTACTTCACTAGCTTATCACCATCTCTCGTTAGCTTAAATACCAATTTAATCTTCACTGGTCTCCTTTTTGAAAGCTTAACAAGTTCAAATGTGTCATTTTTTTGCATTGAATTCATTTCCATTCTTTTTTTTGGCTTAATCAACACTCTATATCTAGAGTAAACCGCAACATCCTAGAAACTCTTTGAATTTGTTATTATCATTAACAAAAGTAAACGTTCAACTAGGATACTTGGTGGATAAAGATGCTCTTTGGTGATTATCCTAGGACGAGACTTTGCACTGTTTAGTGTTGAGGGTTGCTCCCTTTACTCTTTAGTGAAAAGGATTGCTCCCTTAAAGGCTATTTCTTTTGGCTGTTTATTGCCATTATTGGCATTTTATCACTAATTATAGTTGGCTCACATGTACCTTTAACCCTCGAACTTGAAACCTTTTTGCAAACTCAGCCGAACCAGTGCCCGAGATCAAAGATTTTGGATAACTAAAAGAAAACTCTAGCTTAGCTAGAACAGACTTGTATACTTTAGCAATGTTACGATCGGCGATGAGAACATCATCACCAAGTACCACATAGTCACGAAAAACCACCCCAGGTAACACTTGTACCCTACACCACCGCACCAAAATGTGGTGAGTAAATGCGTACAAGGGCCAAAATGTGTGACATCCTAAGGGTTGACCCGCAACAAACGATAAACTTGATAATCGGTGTTTAACGAAGCCAACATCAAGGTTGCAAAAGTGGATCCTATCCTATCTTTCTCAAAAATGGGATAGTCATCAGTCCTCCGTACTTTTTTTTTTTTTTTTGCGCGTTTCCACCATCTGGCTCTTTTAAGTAGAGACTCTACTAATATCAAGTCATCATACACAATCGTAACTCTTCTAGTCTTTCCACCTTTTTCAAAGTCTACTATGGACTGTCTTTCATAAAAAACCACACTTTATTATAACTATATTTTTCTACTCTAAATCCCATAACTTGTATTCGAATTCCTCGTCATCATACCGATATATATGAAATGGCTTTATTTTCAAGCTTTAACCTCTATTTTTTTGACATGTGTATAATTAACAGTGCTTGATAGGTGATGGTTGAGTATGCATTAAAGGTTCCCCTACATTTTATGATATGTTAAGGTCGCTAGGCATTATGAAGTTGCTAATGGTATTAAATGATTTAAGCTCGCGTAGCTTATTCAAAGGTTAGTTGGCGTGTTGTTGGACTTTAGAGTTTTTTGAGTCACCTTGTGATTGTCTATGTTGATTTGTGATGATTGTTGGATTGCATGCATGGACACATTTGATGGGGAGCCATGCTTCGCATGTTAGATCGTTAAATGAAAAACTGTGGTTATTCAATTATTTTTAAGGTAATGACAGTTGGATAGTTTTGATTTGCTTCTACTTCGTAGGAATGGTTAAATTTTTAATTAAAAAAAGTTGTTTAGCTTATTGGACGTTTTTTGAAACATAATAATTGCAAAGTCTTTTCTAGCTATTGTCAGAACGTGGCTCGGATACGAATCTTAACCAAGCCTGAATTAAATGGCCTTCGCTCCTATAATTGTTAAATTTATCACTATTTTATATTCTTTTATTTCTATAGGCCATATTATTATCAACATTTTTTTTTATTTTAGGGACCAGGTGGTCGAGATGAATCGCTCACTCGACTTAACCTTAAATAGTCATTACAAAATGACTATTTCTTTGGAGTCGCCACCAAGCTATTTAGGCTAGGTTAGAATGGTCACACACCGGAGTTTGTATTTTGAGGGTTACGTAACCCTAGAATACAAACACCAAGGCCCGCGATCATACATAGATCATATAAAAGGGTTCGGGAGTCAGTTACAATCACAAATAAGGATCAACCCTCTCGTGATGCCCGAAAATCAATACCTTATTAATTACATGTTAACTTGAATCTTAATTTTTATTTGGTTTCAACATATGGCATTTAATTATAGATTCCCAAAATAATAATTTTTAAAACAAATTTATTATTCCGTGTTAGGGAGATTGGGTTTTCAGAATTTTGGAAGTCAAAATCTCTTACGTACTTCATCGGAAGACCAGTGAACATGAAAGTTTTTTTTATCATTCTCCTTCGTATCCCAACGGAAAACCAGAGGAACACAAAAGGTTTTAAAATTAAAAATATCTTTTGCACCTCGGTGGAGGGCCACAGGAATGTGAAAGGTTTTATTATTATTTTTTCAAAATTTAGAAAATCCCAATTTTTTTTTAAAAGGATATCTCAATATTAAAATAATCCGTAGAACCTCTCTCATATTTTGGGAGAAATCTACGTATTATTTTAATTTGGAGACATTGCCTTAATTTTCTAAAAAGAAAAATTTATATTTTATTGAAAATATTTATGAAACTTCCTAAAACTCAATAACAGTCTCAAACAACGAACCTATTCCTAATGTATCCCTTAGACACGAAAATATCCTTGTAATCATATAGGACTTGGTTGTAGCGAAATGACCAAAATACCTTTAGGGTATATCTTCAACGTGAAAGTATTTTGATACCCCTGATAGACACCAAAATGACCTTGAAAGGCTAAATGAATCTTAAACATTCACCTTTGGCATAAAAGCATCCTAGTGAATAAAATTACGAAAATGCCTCTAGGTATATCTTCGACATGAAAGTATTTCGATACCCCTAATGAACACTAAAATGACCATAGAAGGCTAAATGAATCATAAACATTCACCTTTGGCATAAAAGCATCCTGATTAGAAAAATTATGAAAATGCCCCTTATGGTATACCTTCGACATGAAAGTATCCCGGTACCCCTAATGGACACTAAAATAACCTTAGAGGGCTAAATGAATCCTAAACATTCACCTTTGGCATAAAACCATCCTGGTGAGAAAAATTACGAAAATGCCCCTAGTGTATACCTTTGACATAAAAGTGTCCTAGTACCTCTAATGGACACTAAAATGATCTTAGAAGGCTAAATGAATCCTAAACATTCACCTTTGGCACGAAAGCATCTCGATGGAGACAATTACGAAAATGCCCTTGGGGTGTACCTTTGACATGAAAGTATCTTGGTACCCCTAATAGACAAAAAAATGACCTTACAAGGCTAAATGAATCTTAAACATTCACTTTTGGCATGAAAGCATCCCAGCTAGAAAAATTACGAAAATGCCTTAGGTATATCCTCGACATGAAAGTATCTCGGCATTCCTAAAACTAAATGATGAGAACTGGATGAACTTATCTTAAATATACACCTTTGGCATAAAAGCATCCCGGTTACTATCTAGGACTCGATTTTAAAAAAATTATCAAAACGCCCCTAGGTTATACCTTTGACGTAAAAGTATCCTGATACCTTAATGGACACTAAAATGATGAAAAGTAGATGAATTTAGTCTAAATGGAAAAGTTACAAGTTTAAGTTTGACTTGAAATACAAAATTTGCAATCAAGCTCCTAAATTTTTGAAATTTGCATTTTGTATCCTTCGGAGGACCGAACAAATACGAAAAGTTTTGAAAATTTCTATATCCCTAAGGAAGGCCATAGAAATAATAGAAATCGTTAAAACTGGTCAAATATACATTTTGCCCCCTAAATATGAAAATTTACTATTTAATCCCTAGACTTTTCTAAATTTTCATCTTAGTCCTACATAATAAAATAACCTAAAAATTATAAAAATCATATGAAATTACGCATGAAAATGCAGCCAATATATCACCAAAGATTCAGCCAAATACCTTGCTGTAAAATTTTTTATTTACAAAGTAACCCCTAAACTTTGTAAAATTACATTTGGACCTTTATATGGTAAAATATCACAAAAAAATCATTAAAAATCATCAAACCAGCAAAGAATCAACACAAAAGTCATGGTAATAATATGTAAGAAGGTTTGGCCAAGCATTTTTAGCCACAAAATATACTTTCCATATTTTGCAATTTAGACCTTAAACTTTTTAATATTTACAAAATGAGCCCTAAAGTATTAGAAATGCCTAAAAGTGTTTACAAATACACAAATAAAAAATCTCATGGCTGACAAAGCTTTCAACCAAGCTAAAAATGAAAAAAAAAAACATTTATAAATTTTGCAATTTAGTCCCTATGTTAACTAATATTACAAAATAATCTAACAATCATTAAATGAAAATAAAAATAGGCACAAAATGATCATGAACAATTCCAAACAGATTTGGCCAAGGTGAAAAACATGAAATACATACATGCTTTGACATAAAAACCATGGAAATAAGCATAAATAATTATCATCAAACTTAAATCAAAGTAAAATCATAAACTAAATATAATATTATTCTAATCAACATATCAACATCACAATAACATGAAAGAAACATCAACATAAATACAACAAAATCAAAATCATAATAACAAGAATAATATTATATATATGCAAGATTTAACTAAAAAATAACTAAAAATACAAAAAAAAAAAATTAAGGCCACCATGTTTAGCCTTTCAACATGGATGAGAATCCATGAGGCTTAACATGATTTTGGCTTATAAATGAAGATGAAAATGAATCAAAATGAAGAAGAGAAAAGAGAAGTTTGATACCTTAAGGAAAAACTTGAAAAACTAAGTGTTTTTTTTCATCCAAGCTCTCTCTATTTTTTTTCTCTCTTTAGCCAAAAACCATGAAAACACATCCTCCCCTTTTTATAAAGGGGGAGGATCGGCCAAGAGGATCCCTAAATCCTCTTGGCCAAATCTCCAAGAAAAGAAAAAAATTAAATTTATTTCTTTTATTATATTTTGTCATAATTAGTATAAAAAGGTGAGATTTGCATTAATTTGACAGACCATCAAAGGTCATTCAAAGATATTGTCATGATTGCCTAAAAAATATCATGTAATTGGTAATTAGAAACCAACTAAATTGGTTAGGGAAATATTGAATATCAACTAGACTAGTTTCCATGAAACTGGTAGAAAATAATCAATAATCGAAATAAAATTAAAATGATAATAAAATAGGAAATTAAAAATTAATAATCATAAAAAAAATTTGGAAATGAAATAATAAAAATAAAAAAAAATGCTTGGAGTTCCAAAACTCGTAAAATTATACGAGAAAAATCTTTTCGGATAAAAATTATTATATGCAAAACTCATAAAATAAATTAAAATTTTAAAAACTGATTTAACATGATTTAAACAATAATATTTGAAGAATTTTGAAAATTATAAACCTAGAAAAATCCTACCAAAAAATTTTACGGGTAAAAAACTTTGTATCTCGATAATAGAAAAAATTCTAAAACTCATAAAATAACTTAAAATTTTCAAAACTGATTTAATATGGATGAAATAATAATATTTAAAGAAATTTAAAAATTAGAAACTTGAAAAAAAATCTCACTGAAAAGTTTACGAAGTATAAAATCAATATCTTGGTAACAGAAAAAAATTCTAAAACTCATAAAATAATTTGAATTTTTCAAAACTGATTTAATATTAATTAGATAATAATATTTAAAGAATTTTAAAAATTATAAACTGAGAAAAATCCTCTCGAAAAAATTTACGGAGAAGTAAATCCTGTATCTTGAAAATAGAAAAATTTTAAAAAAAAAAGCAAAACTCATAAAATAAAATGAGTTTTGAAAAACTGAATTGATGGTGGTTAAATAAAAATATTTAAAGAATTTTGGAGTTCAAAACTCGAGAAAATTCTATAAAAAATTTTACAAATTAAAGAAAGCTCAGATTTTAAGATCGAAAAATTTCAAAGAATACATTAAAACTTATAAAAATTGAATTAAAAAAAATGTATTATCCAAACTATTGATTTATAAAATGGTTAAGATAAATATTTAAAATTCAGAGTAATTTTATCAGAAAAAATTTCACAAGTATAATGCTCGCTGTACTATGAAAAATTTAAAATTAATTACAAAAATGAACAACTCGACACCTTGTGGTATAAAATATCAATATGAATTTTTCCTTGAATATTTTTTTAAATGCATATTAGCATAAATACTGCATAGGTGTCGGTAAAATATATGATGGTCAATTTTTCAATCTTTACGAAAAAATATAAAAAAAATTCATGAAAAATGGGCAATTTGATTGTGATATCATTTGTGGGAATGATTTTCTGAATTCGACAAGAAAATAAATAAAATTTTTCTTTTGAATAATTGTCCTTTGATCCGAGATTGGTCTTCAAATGGCATTTTTCGTCAAGTGAACTTACGGCTATCCAAATTATGATTAAAAAGATCTTGAAAATGACTAGTTCATCTGAACAATATTAGTCCCAATGAGGATGGCCGTTATGCTCTTCATCCCAGATATTTAGGATTATTGGAAATAAGATCCGGACGAATTAGGTGCCTACAGCTCTAAACACATATATCTTAGATTTCCTCTTATTTATCTATTTTACTGTCAAGTAGAGAAAAAGCTAGTGCATGTTGGTGCTTTTGTTTTGTGTTTGTTGCACTTGCTTTTTTTTTTTTTTTAGTTTAGTTCTTTTTATCAGTTTTAGATCATTTTGAATGATTTTCTAGGTAAAGTTTTATTCTTTTCATCTTTTAGGTTTACTGTGTTATTATGTTAATGGAAAAAGGAAATGATGGTAATTATATTTGATGGTAAAAGTAATAATACAATTGCTTCAAAAAACCATGTCATGGGGCTAGGAATAGTGATAATAATAATTCAAGCCTAGTGGGAGGGAGGATGTGGGAAACAAGCCATGGTGGCTGTAAGGACTCACTGTGGTGGTATTGTTGGAAGTGGTGGTTATGAGGTTATGGTGGTAGAGGTAGAGGGTTTGAGGTTGCTTTAGTGAGGAATATTGGTTGGTAAAGTTTGAAGAGGCTGATGTTAAAGACATAAGACATAATTACAAGATTGATAACGTTTGCAATGACATAACTATGCATGAGATACTTTTAATGCTGCATAATCGTGGGATGAAGGATTCTTAACAACCGGTACTAGTTTTGTGTGAGTGGCTTGGATTCCATGTCACATGCCATTGTTTCTACTTACATGCCTTTAAAAGAGGTCTCTACCTTTTTTTGAATCCTTTCTTTGCGATATGCTTAGAGGTGTATAATGCTGCAACCTCATAACTGATAAGAGTGCTTTATCATAGTGGCATATTTCATCGATTGTTGTATTAGGAAAGAGCCTCTATACCTAGATGTGCTACAGAACTTGCATACCAATAAGAAGATAAAGAGATTCTTCTACCTTGCACACTATTAAAAAGCTAAAGGTGATGGTGAACTTGGATTCCAATTTTCATATTTTTCTTATTTTAAGTTCTTTACTATTAAGCTAAAAATGAAGGAGAGATTTCCCTTTAAAGCAGTATGGTCCAAGACAAAAAAGAAGCATTCAATGTATGATAATAAGGAAAATACAACTTAAGCATTATCTACTTTATACCATCAATTGGATAAAGACTAGCATTGACAAGAATATTTTAAAGTATTAAAGAAAAAAACAAGGTTTTGGTGAGATTCAACCATTTTGGGATTTCTAAAAATGAAATTGGCATTGTTAAAGCTATGTTTGGGGTGGTTTTGGTTTGTCGAAGCTACAAGGAGTGTTAGGCAATCACAAGCTACAACAGGTGATGGTCCTTTAATTATAGTGCCTTTGTCACTTTTGTTGCAACTGATATTGCAATTGATGGGTGTTGAGTTTGTTAGAGTTACTATTACTTTGTTGGTTATGATATGTTTTTTGAAGTGTTTTGTGTTTCTTTTATGTAGGCAGTGAAGTTATGAAGTGAAACTGTTAACACAACTTGCTACCTATTTAATAGATGTCCATAAGTCTTTTTAGCATTAATATTCCTCAAAGGGTCTAGATAAGAAAAGATGCTTTATACTTTCACTTCAAGGTCTTTGGGTGCAAATCGTTAATCATTTTATAATTGCACCTCGCTTGGGGTGCAATTATTAAACCCAAAAAGACTATGGCCCAAATAGGCAGCCCATAACCAATCCAACCTCTTGGCATGTTAGAAACATAAAAGATACCTAGAAAGCTCCCAGCTTCCTAATAGGCCTATCATGCTTCAGTAATAAAAGACATATGTTCTACATGTTGAGACTTGAAACCTTTAACACAAACCATTAACAATTTACAATTAACCTTAGTTAAGGTTGATTAAAGGTAAATAAATTGAGGCCTACTAAAACTTTGCCAAATTCCTCACTAGCTTTCCTTTGAAATTTATTGACTTAAGCATGGGATCACCTAAGGACAGAACTCTAGTGCTGCCATGCATCCTTTTGTTTTCACAAGATCCATAGCACTTCAGTAGCTTATTTAGTTCATTATTAATAAGCACCAACAGTTTGAAAAAATCATCTCTTTTTGAATTATAGCATCAATTTGATGTGCTATTCAAACTTTGATGACTAGTAGACTATTGGTGTTATGAAATAAAGAATATATATAATTTTTCATTATGTAAAATTTTACACTTCATTTGAGATTTCAATTGCCAATGTCATTAAAAGATAATTAAAGATGGATCAATAAAAACACTAATTGAATGAACATTTACTTATAACATTAAACTTATAGAAACAAATTTTAGCCAAAAAAATGGGATAAGATTCAAAGTTACCATTTTATTAGAATGAAGGATCAAATTCACCATTCATTTTTGAATGGATAGAAATTTTTTAAATATACTTTTTTAATTTAATTCATAAATTAAAAATGCTTAATATCCTTTTTTTAATTAATATTTTTTTCATTAATTTTTAGCATGACATGTCTACACTAAGATTGGATAGAGCTAAATATGGTTTACATTTTTTAAATCCAAACCCTAATTTGTTCACCTACTTAAATTAAGATTAATATTAAAAATTTTAAAAATATTTTTATATTTTAAAATATATTTTTAAGTTAAAATTAAAAGTTATTTATTAATATAAAATATGTTAGGCTTAGCATGAGTTTAAAACATCAAGTCTAAAGCCCCAATTATGATGCCAAAATCCAAAACCATTCAATGGATTTTAAATTGATTCGCTCTGAGTGGAAAAGGTTTTTTTTTTTACTAGTGGAGGTAGGGCATTTCTTTGTTTGAAATGCGAATATGGAGCGTTGCTAGTAATTACCTATGTTGCCTCGCCCCTCCTCATCTTGCCTTCAGTGAAATTATTATTTTACCCTTAAAGATTTAATTTTTTAAGAATGATAATAAAGTAGTTATATCTTTTAAAATATAAACTAAACTTTCATTATTTTTCTCCCAATTGCATCATCTTTTTTTTTGTTAAATAAGCATTATCGGATAGGGCGGGGTAGGATAGAGTAGTAATGGATGTATTCCACATCCATGGAAGTGGTAGTGATATTGATAATTTAACATCCATAATGGAGCAGGGTAGAGGTGGGGCAGGGAAATCCAACAGTGGGTCAAAGATGGATTTTGCAATATCCATCCCGCCCTGCTCTATTGCCATCCCTAGTCCGAATTGATTAAGTTAGGCATACAGGCATGGCAAGAAGCCTAATTTGTAGATGTTTTTATTTTTAATCATTTTCCAACTTGAACAAAAGTAAAATTATAAAATTTACTTCATTTACATATTACAAAGTTTGCATTTGATATCTATACATATGATCTATTTAAACTATCCCTAAAGTATAGGATGATGACACTTGTCATAGGTTAATTATTTTCTTATTGATTTTTTTTTCTTTTGCAAGTTGGTTTAAATTGAGTTTTTCTTCATTGGGTTTCTCTCCTGAGTTGACTTTGGCATTTTTTTTTTGTTTCTCTTCCATCTCTATGTGCATCAGGGAATTGAGAGAAAATATAAGAAGCCACATTGCTAAGGCCACTCAATGGAAAGCTGTATTTGTAGACGCCAGATTTTGTCCGGGCCTTTTTCAAACAAACCATGCCCAATTAGAGACTTTTAGATGAAATGCACCTATTTCTTTCCTCGGGCCAAATTTTGATATTCTAAGGCTTAATTGGAACATAATAGAATAAAATAATAAAAATAAAATGGAGGATGACTACTAGGTGTCGTGTTGCTAGGTGCTTTAGGTGACATGGTGCCAGGCAAAAATTTTTTTTGGGAAAGTTTAAAATGCCTAGGGACCGTATTGAAAAAATGTGAAAAGAAAGGTCATCATTTGAGGCATCATCAAAGTCATTTGGACAAGCTATGGTTTGGGGTTTTGAGAGCTAAAGGTGTGTAAAATTTATATTTTTAGTTTTAGGTATCAATACAAAGCCTCCAAGTCATCAAAATTTCATGTTTCCTAGCTCATAATAATACCAAAGGGCAATGCATTGATACACGGGTTTGTGGTATCGATATCGGGCTTGGCAGTAGTTACAATCATGATTTTTAGCCAAAATATATCAATAAGCAAGTGGGAGTGTCGATACAACCTATGTGGTATCGATATATCTAAGCAAATTTGCTCTATGTATATATTCTATTTATCGATATAGAGTTTTTTGTATTGATACGGGAGGTAAAATTTGTTGTATGCATCGATACAAATTAGCATTTTTGCCCAATTCGTGCCATTTTTTAGCCCTTGCACAATTGATCTAAAAATTCAATTTAGCCACGATTTTTGGTACAAAAATCATCAAAATTCATACCAGGCCTTAACATTGGACTTATTGATTAGATCAAATAAATTTTTGAGGCTTAAAATGGCTAAAAATAAGGCATTTTTTAGGGAAAACATTGTTTGTTTAGGGCATACTTGGCCTTTCTCTATCTGCAGATTGCCTAAACCTCTCTGCTCTACCACTTTGGCTACTAGAGCCAATGAAAATCAAGACAAGTAAGCATAAGATCTAGGGTTGTTGCATGGTACATGAGGAAAACCCTACAGTGCCTTCATTTTGGCTCCTAAGCTTTGGCTAAACATTTGATTATAAAAAAGCCAACTTTGTCTCAGCACAAAAAAAAAATTCTAGACACATTCATAGACAATATTTTTTAAAAACAACATTCCATTTTCATAGTATTTTTAGCAGCCCTCTAAAACCCTTATTTCCTACTTTTTTTCACCACCAAACTCCCCTATCACTTTAAAACTCATCTCTGCTACTCTATTTTGCTCATTTGTAGCAATTAAAGGAAAGAAAAGTGAGCCAAAAACCAAAAACACAAGAAAACCATAAGAACATAAAAAGTACAGCTTTAAATGGATAAGGAAAGAAAGACTTGTGCAAACTTTATTGGTATATTTTCTTTTTTTTTTTTTACTTTTTTTCGCGTATGCAAACATCTCATGCCATCATAGCTAACCAATTTTCAAGAAACCATGACCTTCATAGAAAGCAAGCATCTTTGAGTTATTTTTATGCTATTTTGAGCTTATGATGCCTTGATGTTGCTTAAATTTTAAAAAATCCTACTCTTCTTAGTTCATCTTAGAACAACCACTATTTCATTGATCCTTGGCATTCTCTACCATCATTCATGCATAATACATGATGGCACATTGTCATATCAAAATGCTTTGATGTTCTTTTAAGCTTGATGGCATAAAAAGCATGTATTTGATGCTATAAAAACTTCCCACCATTTGTTTCATGCCATGGAAGTATTTTCTCACATGTACATGCCACCTGTTATGTTTGTAGACATCGGATTTCATCCGGGTCCCTATTTTTCAATAATCTCAAATATCTCAAATTGAAAACTTAACGGCTACCCTAGTTAAGGGCGACCTCCTCCGATGACCTTACATTTTCAACACCTTTTCAGTTATACTTAAATGGCCGCATGTGCATGTGATAGAAAAAGTGTCATTTTGAGCTCTAATTTCAGGTATACAGGTTTAATATTTAAGAGCAAAATTGTTTTTGAATATTTTCTTGTTAAATTTTGAAAATTCATTTTTGCAAGTGTTATCGCTGTAGACACCTTATTTTGTCTGGGCTAATTTTTAGCAATCTAGAGCATGGATGTAAGAGGGGGCAATGATATCAAAGGTAAATGCAAAGATGTGGCATAAAATGACGTAGTCCAAGGTATCTAGGGACAAAAGATATGAGAAAATTCATAATTTTACTTGAATGTATCAATACATGGTTCTCGTGTATCGATACAATGCTTTAACGTGCCAAAAATTTGAAATGTCCCCATTTGTATCGATACAACATGTAGATGTATCGATACATAAGCCTCTGTAT
>JBBYHK010499308.1:0-14775 GCA_038382065.1 Adansonia grandidieri | reverse complement strand
ATTTTATCTTTAGATCATCAAGAACTATTTTTAACCAAAAGTAGTTCACACATTCCCAGTGGCATTGACCTGATCTCTAACTTTGTACTTGTCCTTGCCACCACGTTTTGCTTTTTACTTTTCCAAGTCACTAGGTTTCCACCTAGAAAGGTACAATAACCTGAGGTTGACTCTTATCAACTAATGAGCTTCCACAGTCTATGTTAGTATAGGCTTCTAAAGTCATGCTTCCTCGTTCTTGAACAAGATTCCTCTTTCAAGATTACCCTTCAGATACTACAAAATTTTATGCACCCTTTCAGATGCATTTCTTTAGGATAAATTGGCTGACTATGCTCACAGCAAATGTGATTTTGGTCTCGTATATGTCAAATAGATTAACGTACTGACAAGTCTTTGATAAGATCTTTTTATCCATAATAGAATCATTTTGAGCATCATATAGTCTATGATTGAACTCAATAGGCGTATTAATCAGTTTATAGCCCAACATCCTTGTTTCCTTCAATAAATCGAGCATGTACTTCTATTGTGAAATAAAGATTCCCTGCTTTGAACATGCTATTTCAATACCCAGAAAGTATATTAGCTTCCCAAGCTTTTTGATGTCAAATTCTTTTAGAAGGTGCCCTTTTAATTTAAGCATTTCCTCTGTATCATTACCTGTCACTATAATATCATCTATATATACCAATAACACTGTCACTTCCCCTGACTTTAAGTGCCTTACAAATAGAGTATGGTCTCCTTAGCTTTGTTTATATCTTAGGGTAGTCATTACATTCATCAATCTCTTGAACCAAGCCCTCGGGGATTGCTTAAGTCCATATAGAACCTTATTTCAACTTGCACACCATTCCTGCTTAGATTTAAAACCAATAAAAATCTTTATATAAATTCCCTCTTCTAAATCACCATGAAAAAAAGCAATTTTTACATAAAACAATTGTAGGTTCCACCCAAAATTAGCATCCAATAACAACAAGACCCATACTGTATTCATTTTTGCAATCGCCGTAAACGTCTTAAGATAATCAATGTCATAAGTTTGAGTATACCCTTTAGCAACCAATCTTGCCTTATACCTTTCTATCAAACCATCGATACATTTCATGAAAAAAACCCATCGCCACCCAATAACCTTATTTCTTTTTGGCAATTCGACTAACTCCTATGTTTTGTTATTTTCTAGAGCTTCTATCTCAGCTTTCATAGTATTCTCCCAATTGTCTTCTACTGCCTCAAATAGATTTTTTGAGATAGGGATTCTGTGAAAGTTACTAAGAAAGGCTTTATGGTTTTGGGATAGGTTTTGGTAGTTCATGAACAGGTACAGTGAATGTTTTATACAGTTTTGGTTCTTTACCTAAGGGCAATTGGTAGGTCATCATCACTCGATCACACTGGTTCATTATTAGTGGGCTAAGCAATGTTTTATGGCTGTATGGTGCTTTCTATAGGCCTAAAGATTGTTTTTGGGTTTTAAACAATTGTTCGAATAATAGATTGTTTTTTCACAGGTCGAGAAATAGGTTTTTTTCCCCAAAATAAGTCTATAGTAGTCGAGTATCATCTTGTTTTCACTTATCTTTCATCATTCCACATGACCTAGGTCACTCAACTAATGGTGTCGACTCAAACGAAATAGACTTAGACTTAGGCATAATCAGAACATTTGAAACTAACTCAATCGAAGCAAGAGTGTTCATGAACAGGTACAGTGAATGTTTTATACAGTTTTGGTTCTTTACCTAAGGGCAATTGGTAGGTCATCATCACTCGATCACACTGGTTCATTATTAGTGGGCTAAGCAATGTTTTATGGCTGTATGGTGCTTTCTATAGGCCTAAAGATTGTTTTTGGGTTTTAAACAATTGTTCGAATAATAGATTGTTTTTTCACAGGTCGAGAAATAGGTTTTTTTCCCCAAAATAAGTCTATAGTAGTCGAGTATCATCTTGTTTTCACTTATCTTTCATCATTCCACATGACCTAGGTCACTCAACTAATGGTGTCGACTCAAACGAAATAGACTTAGACTTAGGCATAATCAGAACATTTGAAACTAACTCAATCGAAGCAAGAGTGTTATCAGTATTGAGGGAATTAGTAGTGAGCGGATCGATCGAAACTAATGGCTGACTTGGAAAATCAAGAAGAAACATGTCTAAGGCTTTTGCTTTATCTTCTCTTAAGGTCTCCCTTTGAAGATAAAAATGCTGAAAAAGGGATTCATTTTCAACAAAAGTTACATCAACTAAAACAAAGACTTTCCTAGTAGGATGATGAAATATTTGTGCCCTTTTTGCATGGAAGAATACCCAATAAAAACACACTAAAGAGCACGTAGATCAAGTTTTCCCTATTTAAAAGTGAACATGAACAAAGGCAATGCCTTTAAAGACTCTAAGAATAAGATTGCCTGAAGAGCTGAAATTTGGAAAAATTTTTGTAATAATATCAATTGGTTTCTTGAAATCAATAGCCCTTACTGGAAGCCTATTAATAAAATAAACAATAGTTAAGACTGCTTCTCCCCAATATTGCTTAAGGACATTTTTGTGAGACAATAATGCTTTTGTGACATCGAGAAGATGGTCGTTCTCTTATTTAACCACCCCATTTTGTGGGGGTGTGTTAACACAAGAGGATTCATGAATAATCCATTTTTTTGAAGAAATAGAAAGAGGGTTTGATTAAAAAAATCTCCAGCATTATTGGAATTAAATCATTTAATTCTCACATTAAATTATGTTTTGATCATGTAATAAATTTTGGGGAACACAGTACTGACATTTAACTTATTTTTCAAAAGATAAATCCATGTTACTCTAGTACAATTGTCAATGAAAGATACAAACCACCGAGCACCTGAAATATTAGGAACTGTGGGTAGTCCCCATATATCACTATGAATGAGAGAAAAAAAGGAGTAAGGGCTCTTGTATTGCTAGTTGAAAAAAAGTTATATTTGTGTTTTGCTAATTCACAATCATTACAATGAAAAGACTAAACAACTGAGTCTTTGAATAATGATGGAAACATTAACTTAAGAACATGAAATGATAGGTGACCTAAACAATAATGATAAAGCCAAAATTTTTCTTTATTAGACATAACAAACTGGGAAATGAATGATATAGATAGGGAATTCTCGACTCTAGATTTTCCAAGTTGATCTTTTAGGTAGTCAAGACTATCTCTTTCACTAGCTTGTCCAATCATCCTCTTTGTGCCCTAAAACACGTAATGTGAAGGGAAAAAAGCTACTTAGCATTTGGAATCTTTAGTAAGTTTTTGAATGGAAATAAGATTCACAAAAAGTTTAGGAACATTGAGAACATTTTTTAAAATAAGGGAATTGCTTAAAGGAATATCTTTTTGGCCTACTGCAGTGGTTACTGACCCATCAGCAATGGTAATCTTTTCATGGCTAGACAAATAGGTATAGGAAGAAAAATATTTGGAAGGACATGCCATTTGATCCGTGGTTCTAGAATCTATCACCCACACCATTGGAGAAATTTTTTCTAGACATTAGCAACACAAATAGAAGAAAAGATACCTATAAACGCCAATGAACATGTACCTGCCAACAATGGTTCTCAAGTGACCCCAAAAAGTTCTTCATTGTCTCAATCTCATCCTTGTTGAATTCAAAGATTGAACCTCGTGTTTTTTCTTCACTGCTCAAAAGCATTAGCCATGTTTGCTTGTCTTTTGTCACTTATATTTCAATTAATGGTCAAGGTCTTACCATTAAGTTTCTAGCATTTCTCCGTTGTACGGCTATGTTTCTTGGTTGGAAAAATGAGTCTTTATTGGAAAACTTAAATGAGTATGATTATTTGCTGCCATCTTCAGTTAACTGTAAAGCTCCAGAATCCTTCAATGTAGCTTTGGTAACAAAAGTTGATCCATTTCCCATTGGTGTCTCAAGCATAACATGCCTTCATCCTTTTTAGCCCGAAAAATGGATATCGCTTCATTTAAAAAAGGCAAATCCTCCTTTCCCAAAATTTGACTCTTACATTATTAAACTCGGCATTGAGGCCAACTAGAAAGTCATAGATACAATCCTTTTCCATGAACCTTTTTAAGATTGTAGCATCCTCATTTTGGCACATCTAATACATTATCCATTTTTTGCCATAAACCTTGTAAAAGACTCGAATATTCAATAACAGATCAATTCCATTGGTTGGTTCCTGAAAATTTCAATTTAACTTCATAGATACGAGCAGCACCATTAACCTTTGAATATGTCTGCCTAATAGCGTCCCAAATCTCCTTGGTAGTGGTAAAGAACATACACGTATCACTGATCTTTAGAAGCATCAAATTCCATAACCACGACATCAACATGGAGTCTTGTTCATCCCATGCTACGAATTTAGGATCTCTTTTTAGAGGACCCATGCCTATCAAATGACTTAATTTCCCTCGACCCTTTAAGAATGCACTAACTAGCTGTGACCACTTCAAATAATTCTTTCCATTCAATCAATAAGCTGGTTGAATGTTCTACAAATCTCCTGTTGCAGTGATTGAAATAAGCATGTCTTCGTCACTGTAGTCTCTAAAGTAGGACTCGTTTTAATAGAATTTGACATGATTGCTTAAAGAGTGAATGAATAGAATGCAAGGGTAAAAAGGACTTAGGAATTGGATGAACAGAAGAGAAGAAATTCTGCCAGGGAAAGATGGACAGAAGAGAGGAAATTTCTTTAGGAAAGGATGACATAGATCTCGATTTTCTTAGGAACGAGCTAAAGGCTTTGATACCATGTCAAAAATTGACATTTCTGGAATTAAAAACAATGCTATTATCTTGATAAGTTACATAGGAAATATATATATATGATTCTTATGACTATATACCTTAGAAAATAGAATAACTGACAGATATTGTTCACCGTAATATCCCTAAAAATTAGAGATTAAATTAGAGAACAAAATCATATTATTCAACACTAAAAATTAAGGAACAAAATCATATTATTCAATATTTTCTACATCATTAAAAGAATGTTCACCTTTTTTTCCAATCAACAACACATTACTTTTATCAATGTCTCTTAAAGAAAAAAGACCAATTACATCACATTTATCATATCATTCCTTAAGCTTTTGGTTGTACTTTACCTAAACTATACCATTTAATCATTTTGGTTCTAGTTTATTTCTCTTTTTCTTGTGTGGATCTATAACATAATTAATTATTACCATTAATCCTAAATGAATGAATGAGAACAAGTTGAACTTACTTGCTGTAATACACTCCAATTATATTTTCAATAAAAAACACTACAAGTCAAATTGAAATTTTGATGGCTAATTGTTGTAAGTTTAAAGTTAAAATCTTGTACAAGTTCCATAATTCTACTATGAATTATTAACGAATAATATTACTGAACTAACTATCATGAAGTATTTAATTAATAACATTTTTACAATTTTCAATTAACAAAAGTGAATAATTACATACAATCATGTAACCTAAAGCTTTTTATTTTCTTTAATCTAAATAGCTAATGGCATTCCAAAAAGTTTTTCTTTTTTATAAGTATAATTCACTTATGATTTTATGTACTTCTTGATTTGAAATTAATTTTACAATACAAGCATATAATTGTGATGTTAATTGTTCACCAAACTTTATTCTCGAATGGTCATAATAGAAATCTGGATTCAAGTAGTGCCCAATTACAGGTAAATGATGATGCAATTGACACTCCCATCTTGTATCAGTAATTTTAAGGACTTCACTGTACTTTTCTTTATTCTTAGCAAATGCTTCCAAGATTTTTTCACTCTATGCATAACCTTATATATATATATATATATATATCCTGGTATGCTTTTTTTACATTGTCAACAAGTCAAACTCGAATTAAAGGACCTATAGCATTAAGAGGAAGATTATACCATTCTAAAATGAAGCCATTAGAATAGTTTTAGAGACTTGTTTAGCTTTATGATTCTTTGTCTTTACACCCAATCTTAATAAGTGAACATGGTTCGTAAATTTAGCTTTTGCTTATCGATGCACTATAATATAAGATAAAGATATTGAAAAATGAGTTTTACTAGGTCTAGTCAACTCTCTATGTTTTATAAACTTTCTTATCATATTTAACACAGTAGTATGGTTATAGATAGAACTAGTTACAACAATTACTCTTTCTAAAGTCTTTCTAACTTAAGGAATCCTGAAATATCTACTAGAATGAGATCAATGTAATGTATAGCACATGGTGTCCGATAAAGATGTGATCTTTTTCCTTGTAACAATTTACCTTATTAAAAAACAACATATGAAATAAAAATTGAAAAATATAAAATATAAAAGAAGGTGAATAGCAAAGTTCAAAAATAAAAGTAAAAAAATTACAGTCATGAAAAAATTACTTGCATTGTTTGTGATCACGTAGACAAATTTGCTTCTCCTATATGCTTCATAAAAGAATCTAATAATACTCTCCTCAGTTTTTACATATGTTAAAGCATCAATGGATTTGATAATCATTGTTCCAACAAGACAATTAACGAAAAAATTTTATCAAACGTTTACCTTTGATATCAAACCTTCCATATCATATAATAGGGCACTTATGCTTCACCTAAGCCTTTTCATAAACTCTCAAACAAATCATTTGTATAATTCACCTCATTTTTAAATAATTGGACTCTCAAACCTATGGTAGCTTGGAGGTTTCAAGTTAGGATCATATCATCTAGTAGCTTTAATTACACACTTATAGGTATCTAACTTTGCAACATTAAATGGAATCCCTAATTGGTAGAAAAAAACAATGTATTAACATGCTTTGATATTTGTTTGGTTTAATTTTCCCTATTTTTTCTCTTACTTCTTGTCACATGCATCTTTGATATTTGCTTGGTTCAATTTTCCCTAGTTTTTTGACTAAACTACTTTTTTAGGCTTTAGATAAATAAAAGAATCCATTGGACATTTTTGCCTTATTTTCTTGGAATTATTTACTTTGTTTAAAGTTGAAAATGAATTTTTATCCTAATTGTTTCCTTTATCCTTTTCATCATCAATTTCCACCACATTTAAAATCATTAAAATTTGTAACTTGTCGTAGTATTCTTTTTTATTTTCTTTCTCATTCATGTAAGACAAAATCTCGTCTAATGTTTATTGTGCCTTTAAGAATGGTTTAGTGTTTTTGTGATTACCAACTTGATATTGCTTAGATTGATATATTCTACCTTTTATAGTCTTTTAACAAAGCATGCAAGTAAGGTCTTTTGGTTCATTAAAAAATTATACTTTCACCTAAGATCTTTTTTACTATTTTCACTTGCACTAAGAGTATTATATGTCATTTGAAATTTCTTGTAACAATTTAAAAAACAAAAAAAAAAGATAGGTGTAATAGGCCGAGTAATACAAATGATTGTAGTATCCAATCCATCTTTATGTACAATACTACATAACCAAAAAAAAAAAAAAAAACAAAACAAATGATAAGTTCTAATTTGTATAATTAATGAAGAAACACAAGGCAAACTGCATGAAGACAACATTTTATAGTAGACAATGACAGATAAGATTGATACAAAATATTGCTAGTATTTAAGTCAAATTTTGATATTTTAGATTAAAGTCAAACGATTTACTAAGATTATAATGCATGGTTAATACTAATAGCTTTAGGCACTTGGAATTATGTTCATTAGTTCATGCACCCAAACCTCATAGAATAAGGGGAGCTACTAGCATCATAGCGAATGATGGCTGATAACTATTGGCATTGGTCTAAGCTTTGTGTCATGATTGACATTTAAGCCCCAAAATCATAATATTTAGTAATCAGTATTTTATTATTTATATTGAGGCAAGCAAGCTACTTATTGTCATTTTTTTCTTTATTTTGTCACAGCATATTAGTTGTAAATATTTATTATGGAAATTGGTTAATGAGTTTAAGACATGATTCTCAATAAACACCTTGGTCTAGTGAAATGATTTGGCTTCCAATCCTCAAATTAGTTTGATTTTTTGGATTTTTCAATTGAATGGTTTTAGTAGAGACAAGGGTCTTAATCTTGGGGGTGATGAAAGGTTAGGGTTGGAAATAATGTTTTATGAAAATTTACATTTAGGGTTTAAATGTAAATCTTAATTTGATATTTTGACTCAAACCTTGTAGAACATACTTAAAGCTCATATGTCATTGTTTTGTTGTATTGCATGCAAGGAAAATTTGCTCTATTTTTATAATAATAACGTGTTATTATTTGCTTTGTTTTTTAACTTAGAAATAAAGTAAATGTTGCTCTATTTTTTAAAATTGAAATAGTACGTCTACTCTATTTTTAAACATATAACTAGTGTTTTGTTTTAAAAGAAAAATAGAGAAAAACAAAAGACTAAAGAAAAAGAAGAAAAAGGATTAGAAAGTAAAATAAAAAAAATAAAAATTGATGTGCCATTTTTAGAGTTTAAGCTTCAATAAAGAAAAACCAAGTGTTAAAGTTCTTTGATAGGGAATTGGTGCATAGGTTTATATTTAAAGAAAATTAAGAATAAATATAGTATGTTTTGACTTTCATAATTAAAAAGAAAATGAAGTTTTTTAAGGCACCCATTATTGTGCTTAGGTTTGTGACAAAAAGTGGAATAAAGCATCATAAGTGCATGCTTAAAAAAAAAAAGAAAAACTTCTTTGTGGTGCCTATGAAATGGAATATTATTTTGAAGACATCATTGGTCATAAGTTATTTTATAAATAGTGTCAATTTAATGGTCATGTAGGAACCATTTTATGAACTTTGTAAGAGAAATATAAAGATTCACCTGATTTTCTAACTTTTCCAAAGAGAATTAAGGTACCAATAAGGATCTCTAAAATGGATGTTTTAATAGAAATTACTCAGAATTTTATTATTGAAACTACTATAATTGTGCCTAGATACAAAATCATTGATGGATTAAATTTTGATAAATTGAATGCAAATTTTTAATCAAAAATTTCATGCTTTTAATATTGATCATGAAATGAATTTTGATTCGCTTTTAATGCACCAAGAATAGAACGTGACATGACTAATATAAAAGTGATTCAAAATTTATGTCAATAAACCAATGAGCTTATGGTCATTGATGAAAAGACAAAAAAGATTGATGAAGCCAACAATGTCATGAATATAAATTCTTTTTTCGAAACCATAACTTTCACATCTTTGGATAGACAAAGTGGTAATGTATCTAAACTTTAGTCTAAAAACATAGTTTAACATTTTGTGTGGGTAAACTTGAAAATTCTTGCTTTCAATAGCAATTAGGTTTTGAAAGCAACTTACTCTCTTTGCTGATTAAGGCGATTCTGATGTTGAGAATAATGTCAATTTAGTTGATGTTGGCATAAAGGAGCATTTTAAATTTGAAGAAGTGGATAACGATAAAAATGTTGAGTTAATAGTTATGGATCAACAAAACAATATTGCACTAGAGATTATAAGTCAAACATATGAAGAAAATGTACTTCTGGGCAAAATACGTGAATCATCAAAGTCCTGATTGAAATCAGTAAAGGATACACTGGCATCAAATGGTAAGATATAAAGCCATTGTTTCTATTATTTTTATTATTTTATCACTATAATATGGTGCAAAACTTTGAGATTGTTGTACTGTTTACCAGAACTTTTATGACACTTATTTGATAAATAATTACCCTTCACTTTTTCAGTGCAATTTGCTAAATTTGGTTCTATAATTGCCATCCATAAACTTTTTTGCTATGCATTTGTTGATCTGATTTATCAAAACTTAAAAGTTATTTCCTCATTACTTTTTTATGAGAAGTTTTCAAATGTTTACTTTAAAATATATATATATTTAAAAAAAAATATTTACATCTAGACCTATCCAAGGGCCAAGTAGGTAGGCCTAACATGTACTAGTTGAGCTTTAGACTAGGTCTTTATAAATTTTAGGTCAACTCGACTTATCTTGAATTAACTGTAAAAATAATATTTTTTATTTAAATTTAATTGTAAAAATTTTAAAAACAAAATATAGAAATAACATTTTTATATTTTAATTATATAATGAAGAGTAAAATGTGCTTTTGAGTTGATTTCGGCTAAGCTTGACTTCAGCCTAAGTAAAAAAATTTTGCAACTTTGGGGTCATAACTTGCCCAACCCATGGACAGGCCTAAATGGAAATAAAGTGTTTATGATTTAGTTTATTTTAGATTTCTCTGTGTGCATGGAATATGGTTATGTAATGTGAACTATTAATTATTGTTATGATACAAATTTAACTTATTGATTGTCTTACTCATATGATAAATCATTTACGTTAAATATCATAGTTTTCTTATGAATGATAAATCATCTAGGAGAAATTATTGGCTAAAATTATATCATTAAAGAAAAACTAGTTTAATGGTCTATGTGTAACAAAAGGAGAATTGTTTTTTGCAGCATTGATTAGAGGCATGATAATATAGCAAGATTTGATGAACTAAGGTTGGATGAAATAAAGTAAGATTAAATTTAGCTTTTGAGGGGTACAAGTATTTCCCCCATTGTTAGAGGTTTCAATAGATTTGCCTAATAATCCAAAGGTATAAAGTGCTTATAGTTCCCTAGATCAGTTTAAATCAGAAATGTTAAATATGGCTGCTATGTATTTGCTTATAACTTGTTATGCATAGTGTGAGGCACAATTCAAACATGCTATTGATTTTGATGTACTATCAGATTTAATTAGTTATATGTATCCAACCTGCAAGCCTAACTTTCTATATAACTTGATGTAGTAAATAGTGCTCTAGTTTCACTTTTATATTATACAAATGAAAAGAAAAAAAAGCATTGGTTCAACTATGAATGATCAACACATTTTGTTAAGCCATATATGAGTTTCAAAGGTAAGAATTATTTAATTTGGGGTAACTTTTAATCTTCTATTAAATTTATATTAGTTTATTGATGAGCACACATTTGTTATATTTTCCTTAGTTATTACGTTTGCATTGTTTATGTGTCGCTTAAATACATTTTCTTAGTTCTTAGTTTATTTTAAAATATAGTTTGTCTCTTATACAAAAATTGTACGAATAATAACTATAAAGTTATGATAGTTAATAATTTATTCAAATAACTGATACTATGTGGTATATTGATCTATTTTTCAAATTTAAATGGTATAATTATAATAAAATAAAAGTTCATAGTTTAGTTACGTGCATAAAAATATTAAGTGGTTATTTTTATTTTTTATAAATTTTTGAAGACTTATTTGAGTGTTATCTTGTACATTGATATTTAAGTAAGAAAATAATAGATAAAATTATATTAAATTTCATAAATAATATGATCAAGTAATTTTAAATCTAATAAAAAATGAACCATTGATAAGGAAAACCAAAACATTAATAAATCTTATAAACTTTAGTGATCAAATTATAAATTTTCAAAAATAAAATTTGAATGATCAAAATTAAAAAAAAAAAAAAATCTTGAAAAGTTAAGTGACTAAAATTCTAATTTATTTTTAATCTCTAATCTTATTAATTGTAACGACATATGATGACATGATAGATTATGTGGCAATGTCACATAATATTTGACATAAATGTAGTCATTACCATGTCAACATGTTTTTAGAGACCAATAATTCATTGATAAAATAGACAACATCATAAATGGTACAAATCAAATCGTAATTTTTTATAATTGAATAATCAAACTAAAAATTACCTAAAATTAGATGATCAAAATTTTAATATATAAGCATCAATAACAAATATTTATTATTTAGTATACGTGTTATTTTTGTGTCAACAAATGCAAGATGATATCACTAGCTTGTATGAAAAGTGATGTGATGAAACTTGGTCATTGTCAACACAATGTCTAAATTATCAAGTGGATATATTTAATGCTACAACAAATTCTTAACTATTTGAGCGAAATAATAGATTTAATGAATAAGTTCTTACTCTTAGCATAGCCTTGAATCTCAAAGGCTTTTTTAATATTGTAGCCTAATAATAGTTATTAACTTGTTGAAAAGAATATTATCCTTCTAATTTCACTAAACAATAAAAAAATTTATAATCTCAGTGTATCATCCTAAGCTGTAAGATTTTACAATTTCTTAATTATGTCAAGATTAGTAAAGATGCAAATGTCATAAGTGTTTTTTCTTATATAGATTGATTTGTCTTATATTGATTTTTTTAGTTTCTAATATAACCACTAAAAAAAATGCAATTTTAACAAAGAAGATTGTTAAGACAAACTTCGCAATAACATGGAATATGAATTCTATATGGATAATCTTGTTTACGTTGGGAAAGAAAGTGTTAAAACTTGATTTATATTTGATGCTAGATGATTCTATTTTTATGGAAGAACATTGTGCATAAGTTTGAATAAAAGCGATGATGTAAAAATTGGATAGAAAATGATTCAATTGAGAAATGACTGGTCCAATAGTTTATTGATATATAAATTAAATTTTTATCAAACCAGAAGGAACATATAAAAAATCGAGAATCGATATCAAAAAAATTGATAGAAAAATCAGTAAAACTAGATTGAACATATTTTATGCATCGTTAAGCTTTTTTTAACACAAACATAAAATTTTTTAAACCTAAAATTATTTTAATCTGAAAAGCCCAAATAGAAACCATTTCTCCTATACCCATACAAATCTATTATGAAACAAAAATTTAAGATTAAAACACTTTTTTTTTGTTTTCTCCTATACGTGTTGTAACATGACAAATGCAAGTCTAACACAGTAGATTTAAACAATTTTATTTTCTCATATTGGGACAAAACTTAATTGTCGGATGAATAGCACATCTGACTTAACCTTAAATGATCATTATTAAATAACAAAAATAACTCAGAGTCACCACCAATCTATTTTGTCTAAGTGGATTGGTCACCTACCAGAGTTTATCTTTTAAGGATTTGATATTAATATTATTTTTCATTTAAAAGTAAATTGGGTTTTTATCAAATTTGAAAATTAAAAATATTTTTCACACCCTTCTAGGAAACCTAGAAGAATATGAAAGTTTTACTTTTTGGAAAATTAAAAATTTCAATTTACTTGTTTAAGTAAGATTAAAAATGATTGATGAGATGATTTTCATTTACTGGAAACATACTTATGGACGACTTTAACTCGAGGATATTTCTTGAATTTTTGAAAAATTATTGTATTATAAAAAACATAGTAACACATTAAATTAAAAACATAACATCATGAAAATGACTCTAAAGTAAATGCATGAAATTACAAAATGATCCTTTGAATATGGAAAAAAAAAATTCTAAATAGACTTAACATGCGTGGATATTATAGAATGGTCCCTAAAGTATAAAAAATGATTTAAATGCATGAAATTTTGTATAATAACCCCAATCATGGAAAATGACTTAAATATTCTAAAATACATGAAATTGCATGAAAATCTATGAAAATTGCTTTAAATGACATTAAAATGCATAAAACTGCATAAGTGGTCTTAAAACATAGCAAATTACCAAAGTTACCTTAAGATGCATAAAATTGCATAAATGGTTCTAAAACATAGCAAAACTCAAATAACCCTAAGATGCATGACATTGCATAAATGGTCTTATAACATGACAAATTACTAAAATGATCCTAAGATTCATGAGATTGCACAATAATTTCACAAAAAAATGACTTAAATATATCTATATGCATGAAGTGATATAGTAATCTTTAATATGCATGAAAACATTGTAGAAAAAATGTAAAATGGTTTTTTTAAGCCTTTACCACTCCTAAATGAACCCATAAACATTTTGTTTGTTGTATACACATTAAAGCATGGCATAATATATGATTTTTACTCACATAATACCTTATTAACATGGAGATGCTTAGAGTTACTAATATACATGATAACGTTGCCATAATCAGAATATATTAATGGAAAATGCATGGACAATATGCATCATGATAATAACATATGAAAATGTCATAGAATGCAAGCCATATATTAGTTTAAACATAAAATAGCCCATCAACATGAACATACATAAGTACACCAACATGTATGGTAATGTTGCCGTGGACATGGTATTTTCATGGAAAAATGCATGAACATGGGAATGATAACAATAATGTATGAAAAAAATGTAAAATGCAAGTATCATACACGGAATAGCATATAAGTAGTATAAAAAGCCTAAATGAAGTTATACCATAAAAAAACTTGAACACTTAGAAAACAAAAAATTACATAAAAAACTAGAAAACTTGGCATAGAACACTTAGAAAACAAATTGTCTTGATGGAAAGATGATTTTTGAGAAAACTTTTTACAAAAAATCAACAAAGAAAACCAAAAGAAAATATTTGAAGATAATAGCTTAAGATTTGGCCATAAAATAGTTTTTACACCTTTATCTCAAATTATCACCCTAACATGGCTTAAAATCCTCAAGCCCATATAAGATAAAAAGAAAAATGATCAAAAACAAAGTAGAAAACAAGTGAAGAAACCACCTTGGATTAGGCTTGAAGAAACTTATTTTTTATTTTTTCTTTCTTTTTTATTTTTTCTTTCTCGTTGTTCTTTTCTACTTTTCTTTGCTTAGAACTGACCCACCCCTTATGTTAGACGTCCAAGGGAATAAAAACCTCCATTGGCTGATGCTTCTTATCCTTATGAACTTTTATTGAAAACTTGGTAACTCAACCAAGCTTAATTGTAACCAATATCTTTATCAAG
>JBBYHK010499256.1:0-14782 GCA_038382065.1 Adansonia grandidieri | reverse complement strand
TGAAACCAAAGCATCAATATCATTTATCCCAATGAGGAGAATGTTTTTATGGTGCCTAATCATGAAAAGAAAGGAGATTATTATGTGATTCCATGTTTATCGCAATTGATAGATGAACTTTGATTCTAAAAAAGGGTGGGAAGTGAGGTTTTTCTTATGAAACCGAAGCATCAATTAATTTATCCCAATGTGGAAAATGAATTTGTGGTTTTAATAGTTCAAAGGAAAGAGATATTACGTGAATCCGTGTTTGTCCAAATCAACAGATGAACATTAATTCTAAGAATGATGGAAAGGGAAGTTTTTCTTTTGAAACTAAAGTATCTTTTCATTTATCCCAATAAGGAAAATGAATTTATGGCGCCCAACCATTAAAAGAAAGGAGATTATTTTGTGAATCTATGTTTATCCTAATTGAAAGACGAACTTTAATTCCAAAAATGGTAGAAAGAAAAGTTTTTCTTATGAAACCAAAGCATCATTATTATTTATACTAATGATGAGAATGTGTTTATGGTGCCCAATCATGAAATGAAAGGAGATTATTATGTGAATCTGTGTTTGTCCAAATCGATGGAAAAACATTAATTCTAAAAATGGTAGAGAGAGAAGTTTTTTCTTATGAAGCCAAAGCATTAATATCATTTATCCCAATGAAGAGAATGTGTGTATGGTGCCCAAACATGGAAAAAAATGAGATTATTACATGAATCCATGTTTATCTTAACTAACAGACAACCTTCGATTCTAAAAAATGGTAGGAAGTGAAGTTCTTCATATGAAACCAAAGCATCAATGATATTATCCCAATAAGTAGAACAAGCTTATGGTACCTAATCATGAAAAGAAAGAAGATTATTAGGTGCATCCGTCTTTGTCCTAGTTGAAAGATGAACTTTGGTTCAAAAAAATTGTTGGAAAAAAGCTCTTCTTATAAAACCAAAGCATGAATGTCATTTATCCCAACGAGGATAATGAGTTTATGGTTCCTAGTCATGAAAACAAAATAGATTATTATGTGAATCCGTGTTTATCCTAACTGATGATGAACTTCAATTCTTAAAAATGGTAGGAAGTGAAGTTTTTCTTGTAAAACGAAAGCATCAATTCATTTATCCCAATGAGGAAAATGAATTTATAGAGCCCAATTATTAAAAGAAAGGAGATTATTACGTGAATCCATGTTTATCCCAATTGAAAGACAAACTTTAATTCTAAAAAAGGTAGAAAGAGAAGTTTTTCATATAAAACCAAGCATCATTATCATTTATCCTAATGAGGAGAATGTGTTTATGGCACCCAATCATGAAAAGAAAAAAGATTATTATGTGAATCCATGTTTATCATAATTGACAGATAAACTTTGATTCTAAAAAATGGTGGGAAGTAAAGTTTTTCTTATGAAACCAATGCGTTAATTTATTTATCCCAATGGGGAGAAAGAATTTATGGTGCTCAATCATTAAAAGAAAGGGGATTATTTGTGAATCCATGTCAATCATTAAAAGAAAGGGGATTATTTGTGAATCCATGTTTATCCCAATTGAAAGTCAAACTTTAATTCTAAAAATGGTAGAAATAAAAGTTTTTCTATCCTAATGAGGGGAATGTGTTTATGGAGGCCAATAATGAAAAGAAAGGAGATTGTTATGTGCATCCGTGTTTGTCCAAATTGACAGACAGACATTAATTCTAAAAATGGTAGAAAGAGTAGTTTTTTTATGAAGCAAAAGCATCAATACCATTTATCCTAATGAGGAAAACAAGTTTACGGTGCCCAATCATGAAAAGAAAAGAGATTATTTCATGAATCCATTTTCATCCTAATTGACAAACGAAATTTGATTCTAAAAAACAGTAGGAAGGGAAGTTTTTCATATGAAACAGAGGCATCAATTCATTTATCCCAAGAAGTAGAACAAGCTTGTGGTACCCAATCATGAAAAGAAAGAAGATTGTTATGTGAATTCGTCTTTATCCTAGTTGAAAAACTAACCTTGGTTCTAAAAAATGGTTGGAAGAAAAGCTTTTCTTATGAAACCAAAGAATCAATGTCATTAATCCCAATGAGGATAATGAGTTTATGATTCCTAGGCATGAAAACCAAAAAGATTATTACGTGAATCCATTTTTATCCTAATTGATAGATGAATTTTGATTCTAAAAAATGGTGAGAAGTGAAGTTTTTCTTCTGAAACCAAGGCATTAATTCATTTATCCCAAGTAAAGAATGGATTTGTGGTGCTCGATCATTCAAATAAAGGAGATTATTATGTGAATCTGTGTTTATCCCAATTCAAAGATGAACTTTAATTGCAAAAATGGTAGAAAGAGAAGTTTTTCTTATGAAACCAAAGCATGATTGTCATTTATCCCAATGACAAAAATATATTTACAATGCCCAATCATTGAATGAAAAAAGATTATTTTGTGAATTCGTGTTTGTCCAAATCAATAGATGAACATTAATTCTAAAAATGGTTAAAAGATAAGCTTTTCTTATGGAACGAAAGCATCAATATCATTTATTCCAATGAGGAAAATGTGTTTATGGTGCCCAATCATGAAAAGAAAGGAGATTCTTACGTGAATTTAGGTTTGTCCAAATTGATAGATGAACTTTGATTCTAAAAAATGGTGGGAAGTGAAGTTTTTCTTATGAAACCAAAGCATCAATTCATTTATTCCAATGCGGAGAATAAATTTGTGGTGCCAATCATTAAAAAGAAGGGGATTATTACGTGAATCCATGTTTGTCCAAATCGATGGATGAACATTAATTCTAAAAATGGTAGAAGGGGAAGTTTTTCTTTTCAAACCAAAGCATCGTTCTCATTTATCCAAATGACGAGAACGTGGTTAGGGTGACCAGTCATAGAAAGAAAGGAGATTATTATATGAATCGGTGTTTGTCCAAATCAACGAACAAACATTAATTCTAAAAGGGGTAGGAAAAGAAGTTTTTCTTTTGAAACCAAAGCATCAATTCAGTTTTTTCCAATGAGGAGAATGAATTTGTGGTGCCTAATCATTAAAAATAGGAGATTATCATATGAATCCATGTTTATCACAACTGAAAGATGAACTTCAATACTAAAAATGCTAGAAACAGAAGTTTTTCTTTTAAAACTAAAGCATCATTATCATTTATCCCAATGAAAAGAATGTATTTATGGAGCCCAATCATGGAAAGAAAGGAGATTATTATGTGTATCCATGTTTGTCCAAATCGACAGATGAACATTAATTCTAAAAATGGTAGAATAAAAAGTTTTTCTTATGAAACCAAAGCATCGATATCATTTATCCTAATGAGGAAAATGTGTTTATGGTGCCTAATCATGAAAGGAAAAGAGATTATTTTGTGAATCCATGTTTATTCTAATTAACAGACAAACTTTGATTCTAAAAGATGGTGGGAAGTGAAGTTTTTTTTCTAAAACCAAAGCATCAATTCATTTATCCCAATGAGAAGAATGAATTTGTGGTGCCCAATCATTAAAAGAAAGGAGATTATTATGTGAATCCGTGTTTATCCTATTGAAAGATGAGCTTCAATTCTAAAACTGGTTGAAAGAAAAGTTTTTTTTCTAAAACTGAAGCACCATTATCATTTGTACTAATGAGGAGAATGTATTTATGATACCCAATTATATAAATAAATGATATTATTATGTGAATCTGTGATTGTTTAAATCGACAGACGAACATTAATCCTAAAAATGGTAGAAAAAGAAGTTTTTCTTTTCAAACCAAAGCATCAATTCATTTATCCTAATGAGGAGAATGAATTTGTGGTGCCAATCATTAAAAGAAAGGAGATTATTATGTGAATCCATTTTTATGCCAATTGGAAAATGAACTTCAATTCTAAAAATGGTAGAAAGAGAAGTTTTCCTTTTGAAGCCAAACCGTCATTATCATTTATCCCAATGATGAGAATGTATTTATGCTGCCCAATCATGGAAATAAATGAGATTATTATGTGAATCCGTGTTTGCCTAAATCAACGGATGAACATTAATTCTAAAAATAGTAGAAAGAGAAGTTTTCCTTATGAAACCAAAGCATCGATATCATTTATCCCAATGAGAAGAATATTTTTATGGTGCTTAATCATGAAATGAAAGGAGATTATTACTTGATTCCATGTTTATCGCAATTGACAGATGAACTTTGATTCTGAAAAATGGTGGGAAGTGAGGTTTTTCCTATGAAACTGAAGCATCAATTAATTTCCTAATGTGAAAAATGAATTTGTGGTGCCAATCATTCAAAGAAAGAAGATTATTACGTGAATCTGTGTTTGTCCAAATCGACAGATGAACATTGATTCTAGGAATGATGGAAAAGGAAGTGTTTCTTTCAAAACTAAAGTATCTTTTCATTTATCCCAATGAGGAGAATGAATTTGTGGCGCCCAACCATAAAAAAAAAGGCGATTATTTTGTGAGTCTATGTTCATCCCAATTGAAAGACGAACTTTAATTCCAAAAATGGTAGAAAGAAAAGTTTTTCTTATGAAACCAAAGCATCATTATCATTTATTCCATTGATGAGAATGTGTTTATGGTGCCCAATCATGAAATGAAAGGAGATTATTATGTGAATCTGTGTTTATCAAAATCGATGGACGAATATTAATTCTAAAAATGGTAGAAAGAGAAGTTTTTTCTTATGAAGCCAAAGCATTAATATCATTTATCCCAATGAGGAGAATATGTGTATGGTGCCCAAACATGAAAAGAAACGAGATTATTACATGAATCCATGTTTATCCTAATTAACAGACAAACTTTGATTCTAAAAAATGTTAGGAAGTGAAGTTCTTCATATGAAACCAAAGCATCAATTATTTTATCCCAATGAATAGAATAAGCTTATGGTACCCAATCGTGAAAAGAAAGAAGATTGTTAGGTGCATCCATTTTTGTCCTAGCTGAAAGATGAACTTTGGTTCTAAAAAATGGTTGGAAAAAAGCTTTTCTTATGAAACCAAAGCATGGGTGTCATTTATCCCAACAAGGATAATGAGTTTATGGTTCCTAGTCATGAGAACAAAATAGATTATTACATGAATCCTTGTTTATCTCAGCTGATGATGGACTTTGGTTCTTAAAATGGTGAGAAGTGAAGTTTTTCTTCTAAAACGAAAGCATCAATTCATTTATCCCAATGAGGAGAATGAATTTGTGGAGCCCGATTATTAAAAGAAAGGAGATTATTACGTGAATCCATGTTTATCCCAATTGAAAGACAAACTTTAACTCTAAAAATGGCAGAAAGAGAAGTTTTTTCTTATAAAACCAAAGCATTAATATCATTTATCCCAATAAGGAGAATATGTGTATGGTGCCAATCATGAAAAGAAATGAGATTATTACATTAATCCATGTTTATCTAAATTAACAAACAAACTTCGATTCTAAAAAATGGTAGGAAGTGAAGTTCTTCATATAAAACCAAAGCATCAATTATTTTATCCCAATGAGTAGAATAAGCTTATGGTACCCAATCATGAAAAGAAAGAAGATTGTTAGATGCATCCGTCTTTGTCCTAGTTGAAAGATGAACTTTGGTTCAAAAAAATTATTGGAAAAAAGCTCTTCTTATAAAACCAAAGCATGAATGTCATTTATCCCAACGAGGATAATGAGTTTATGGTTCCTAGTCATGAAAACAAAATAGATTATTATGTGAATCCGTGTTTATCCTAACTAATGATGAACTTCGATTCTTAAAAATGGTAGGAAGTGAAGTTTTTCTTGTAAAATGAAAGCATCAATTCATTTATCCCAATGAGGAAAATGAATTTATGGAGCCTAATTATTAAAAGAAAGGAGATTATTACGTGAATCCATGTTTATCCCAATTGAAAGACAAACTTTAATTCTAAAAATGACAGAAAGAGAAGTTTTTCTTATAAAACCAAAGCATCATTATCATTTATCCCAACGAGCAGAATGTGTTTATAGCACCCAATCATGAAAAGAAAAGAGATTATTACGCGAATCCATGTTTATCATAATTGACAGACAAACTTTCATTCTAAAAAATGGTGGGAAGTGAAGTTTTTCTTATGAAACCAAAGCATTAATTCATTTATCCCAATGAGGAGAAAGAATTTGTGGTGCTCAATAATTAAAAGAAAGGGGATTATTTGTGAATCCATGTTTATCCTAATAGAAAGGCAAACTTCAATTCTAAAAATGGTAGAAAGAAAAGTTTTTCTCATGAAACCAAAGCATCATTATCATTTATCCTAATGATGAGAATGTGTTTATGGTGCCAAATAATGAAAAGAAAGGAGACTGTTATGTGCATCCGTGTTTGTCCAAATCGACAGACGGACATTAATTCTAAAAATGGTAGAAAGAGTAGTTTTATTATGAAGCCAAAGCATCAATATCATTTATCCTAATGAGCAAAATGTGTTTACGGTGCCCAATCATGAAAAGAAAGGAGATTATCTCTTGAATCCATGTTCATCCTAATTGACAAACAAATTTTGATTCTAAAATATAGTAGGAAATGAAGTTTTTCATATGAAACCAAGGCATCAATTCATTTATCCCAATAAGTAGAACAAGCTTGTGGTACCCAAACATGAAAAGAAAGAAGATTGTTATGTGAATCTGTCTTTAACCTAGTTGAAAAATGAACCTTGGTTCTAAAAATGGTTGGAAGAAAAGTTTTTCTTATGAAACCAAAGTATCAATGTCATTAATCCCAATGAGGATAATGAGTTTATAATTCCTAGGCATGAAAACAAAAGAGTTTATTACGTAAATCCATTTTTATCCTAATTGATAGATAAACTTTGATTCTAAAAAAGGTTGGAAGTGAAGTTTTTCTTCTAAAACCAAAGTATCAATTCATTTATCCCAAGTAAAGAATGGATTTATGGTGCACAATCATTAAAATAAAGGAGATTATTATGTGAATCTATGTTTATCCCAATTCAAAGATGAACTTTAATTCCAAAAATGGTAGAAAGAGAAGTTTTTCTTATGAAACCAAAGCATCATTGTCATTTATCCCAATGACGAGAATATATTTACAGTGCCCAATCATGGAATGAAAAGAGATTATTTTGTAAATTCATGTTTGTCCAAATCAACGGACGAACATTAATTCCAAAAATGGTGGAAAGATAAGCTTTTCTTATGGAACGAAAGCATCAAGATCATTTATTCCAATGAGGAGAATGTGTTTATGGTGCCCAATCATGAAAAGAAAGGAGATTCTTACATGAATTTATGTTTGTCCAAATTGATAGATGAACTTTGATTCTAAAAAATGGTGGGAAGTGAAGTTTTTCTTATAAAACCAAAGCATTAATTCATTTATCCCAATGCAAAGAATAAATTTGTGGTGCCAATCATTAAAAGGAAGAGGATTATTACGTGAATCCGTGTTTGTCCAAATCGATGGGTGAACATTAATTCTAAAAATGGTAGAAGGGGAAGTTTTTCTTTTCAAACCAAAGCATCATTCTCATTTATCCAAATGACGAGAATGTGTTTATGGTGACCAGTCATGGAAAGAAATGAGATTATTATATGAATATCTATTTGTCCAAATCAACGGATGAACATTAGTTCTAAAAGGGGTAGGAAAAGAAGTTTTTTCTTTTGAAACCAAAGCATCAATTCATTTTTTTCCAATGAGGAGAATGAATTTATGGTGACTAATCATTAAAAGATAGGAGATTATTATATGAATCCATGTTTATCACAATTGAAAGATGAACTTCAATTCTAAAAATGCTAGAAACACAAGCTTTTCTTTTGAAACCAAAGCATCAATATCATTTATCCCAATGAAGAGAATGTATTTATGGCGCCCAATCATGGAAAGAAAGGAGATTATTATGTGTATCCATCTTTGTCCAAATTGACAGATGAACATTAATTCTAAAAATGGTAGAAAGAGAAGTTTTTCTTATGAAACTAAAGCATCGATATCATTTATCCCAATGAGGAAAATATGTTTATGGTGCCCAATCATGAAAAGAAAAGAGATTATTTTGTGAATCCATATTTATTCCAATTAACAAACAAACATTGATTCTAAAAGATGGTGGGAAGTGAAGTTTTTTTTCTAAAACTAAAGCATCAATTCATTTATCCCAATGAGAAGAATGAATTTATGGTGCCCAATCATTAAAAAAAAGGAGATTATTATGTGAATCCATGTTTATCCTGATTGAAAGATGAACTTTAATTCTAAAAATGGTAGAAAGATAAGTTTTTCTTATGAAACCGAAGCATCATTATCATTTGCACTAATAAGGAGAATGTATTTATGGTATCAATCATAGAAACAAAGGAGATTATTATGTGAATTCGTGTTTGTCTTAATCGACGGACAAACATTAATCCTAAAAATGGTAGAAAAAAGAAGTTTTTCATTTCAAACCAAAGCATCAATTCATTTATCCCAATAAGGAGAATGAATTTGTGGTGCCAATCATTAAAAGAAAGGAGATGTGAATCATTTTTTAAGCCAATTAAAAACGAACTTCAATTCTAAAAATGGTAGAAAGAGAAGTTTTTCTTTTGAAGCCAAAGCATCATTATCATTTATCCCAATGACGAAAATGTATTTATGGTGCCCAATCATGGAAAAAAATGAGATTATTATGTGAATTCGTGTTTGCCTAAATCAACGGATGAACATTAATTCTAAAAATGGTAGAAAGAGAAGTTTTTCTTATGAAACCAAAGCATCGACATCATTTATCCTAATGAGAAGAATGTTTTTATGGTGCCTAATCATGAAAAGAAAGGAGATTATTATGTGATTCCATGTTTATCGCAATTGACAGGCGAACTTTGATTCTAAAAAATGGTGGGAAGTAAGGTTTTTTTTATGAAACCGAAGCATCAATTAATTTATCCCAATGTTGAAAATGAATTTGTGGTGCTAATTGTTCAAAGGAAGGAGTTTATTACGTGAATCTGTATTTGTCCAAATCGATAGATGAACATTAATTCTAAGAATGATGGAAAGGGAAGTTTTTCTTTTGAAACTAAAGTATCTTTTCATTTATCCCAATGAGGAGAATGAATTTGTGGCGCCCAACCATTAAAAGAAAGGAGATTATTTTGTGAATCTATGTTTATCCCAATTGAAAGATGAACTTTAATTCCAAAAATGGTAGAAAGAAAAGTTTTTCTTATGAAACCAAAGCATCATTCTCATTTATCCCATTGACGAGAATGTGTTTATGGTGCCCAATCATGAAATGAAAGGAGATTATTATATGAATCTGTGTTTGTCCAAATTGATGGACGAACATTAGTTCTAAAAATGGTAGAAAGAGAAGTTTTTTCCTATGAAACCAAATCATTAATATCATTTATCCCAATGAGGAGAATGTGTGTATGGTGCCCAACCATGAAAAAAACGAGATTATTACGTGAATCTATGTTTATCCTAACTGACAGAAACTTTGATTCTAAAAAATGGTGGGAAGTGAAGTTTTTCATATGAAACCAAAGCATTAATTCATTTATCTCAATGAGTCGAATGTGGTTATGGTAACCAATCATGAAAAGAAAAAAGATTGTTATGTGAATCCATCTTTGTCCTAGTTGAAAGACGAACTTTGTTTCAAAAAAATGGTTGGAAGAAAATCTTTTCTTATGAAACCAAAGCATCAATGTCATTTATCCCAATGAGGATAATAAGTTTATGGTTCCTAATCATGAAAACAAAGGAGATTATTTCATGAATCTGTGTTTATCCCAATTGATAGATGAATTTTAAATCCTAAAAATGGTGGGAAGTGATGTTTTTCTTCTAAAACCATAGCATCAATTCATTTATCCCAGTGAGGAGAATGAATTTGTGGTGCCCGATTGTTAAAAGAAAGGAGATTATTATGTAAATCCGTATTTATCTCAATTCAAAGATGAACATTAATTCTAAAAATGGTACAAAGAGAAGTTTTTCTTATGAAACTAAAGCATCACTGTCATTTATCCCAATGATGAGAATGTCTTTATGGTGCCCAATCTTGAAAACAAAGGAGATTATTATTTGAATCCGCATTTATCATAATTGACAGACGAACTTTAATTCTAAAAACTGGTGGGAAGTGAAGTTTTTCTTATGAAACCAAAGCATCAATTCATTTATCCCAATGAGGAGAATGTGTTTATGGTGCCCAATCATGAAAAGGAAGGTGAGTATTATGTCAATCCATCTTTGTCCAAATCGATGGATGAATATTAATTTTAACAATGGCAGAAAGAAAGTTTTTCTTATGAAACCAAAGCATTAATATCATTTATCCCAATGAGGAGAATATGCATATGGTGCCTAATCATGAAAAGAAGCTAGATTATTACGTCAATCCATGTTTATCCTAATTGACAGACAACTTTGATTCTAAAAAATGGTGGGAAGTGAAGTTTTTCATATAAAACCAAAGCATCAATTCATTTATCTCAATGAGTAAAATGTGCTTATGGTACCCAATCATGAAAAAAAAGAAGATTGTTATGTGAATCCGTCTTTGTCCTAGTTGAAAGACAAACTTTGTTTCTAAAAAATGGTTGGAAGAAAATCATTTATTATGAAACCAAAGCATCAATGTCATTTATCCTAATGAGGATAATGAGTTTATGATTCCTAATCATGAAAACAAAAGAGATTATTACGTGAATCTGTGTTTTTCCTAATTGACAGACAAACTTTGATTCTTAAAAAATGGTGGGAAGTGAAGTTTTTCTTCTAAAACCAAAGCATTAATTCATTTATCCCAATAAGGAGAATGAATTTGTGGTGCCCAATCATGGAAAGAAAGGAGATTATTATGTGAATCCATGTTTGTCCAAATCAACAGACGAACATTAATTCTAAAAATGGCAGAAAGAGAAGTCTTTCTTATGAAACCAAAGCACCGATATCATTTATCCCAACAAGGAGAATGTGTTTATAGTGCCCAATCATGAAAAGAAAGGAGATTATTTTATGAATTTATATTTATCCTAATTAACAAACAAACTTTGATTCTAAAAAATGGTGGGAAGTAAAGATTTTCTTCTAAAACCAAAGCATCAATTCATTTATCTCAATGAGAAGAATGAATTTATGGTGTCGAATCTTTAAAAGAAAAGAGATTATTATATGAATCCATGTTTATCCCAATTGAAAGATGAACTTTAATTCTAAAAATGGTAGAAAGAAAAGTTTTTCTTATGAAACCAAAGCATCATTATCATTTATCCCAATGAGGAGAATGTATTTATGGTGCCCAATCATGGAAAGAAAGGAGATTATTATGTGAATCCGTATTTGTCTAAATCAACGGGTGAACATTAATTCTAAAAACGGTAGAAAAAAAGTTTATCTTTCCAAATCAAAGCCTCAATTCATTTATCCCAATAAGAGAATGAATTTGTGTTGCCCAGTCATTAAAAGAAAGGAGATTATTATGTGAATCCGTTTTTATGCTAATTGAAAGATGAACTTTAATTCTGTTAACGTTGATTTCGATTTTGATATAGCAAACAACTTAAGTAAATTAATACTCAACTTGGTATTTATGTTTAAATTGAAAAGTATCTTTAAAAATACTACAATTGTAATTTGTCAAAAATTATATATTTATACTTAGAACAATTCTTGAGATGTGTTTGAGTCAACAAAATCATTTTACAAACATTTTTGAAGGTTAGTATTGATACAAAGAACAAATGTATCGATACTATGCATAAAACCCCTCAAATGTATCGATACAAGTGTGTATGTATCGATACAGGCTACTTAGTAACGATACTCACCCCATGAGTATCGATATAAGGCTTGAAGTAGCCAAGGTTTGTATGAAACCCTCAAATGTATCAATACAAGTGTGTATGTATCGACAAAGGCTGCTTAGTATTGATACTCACCCCATGTGTATCGATCAAGGCTTGGCAGTAGCCAAGGTTTGGGTGAAACCCTTATATGTATCAATAGAAAGATATCTGTATCGATGCAGCTTCCTTAGTATCGATACTCAGATCCTAGTATCGATACAACAAGCTATAACGGTCACTTTTTTATTTGTGTATCAATACTATTGGTATTGTATCAATGCTATAGCGCGGGATTGAATGGAAACAAGCATTATGAAGGCTACAATGGCTCTCCAACCACCACATTAAATGCCCAATGTCTATGAATCAATTTCTAGCTATAAATGGAGGTTCCAAATAGCTGAAGAAGAAGAGATACAGATTTCATTGAATCATTGAACAACAAAAAGCTCAAAGTCATCAAATTCATTATTTTTCACTTGTATCAAATTCGTATTCTTTAAGTCTATTTGTATCTCATTCATCTTGTACTCAAATTCCAGAAAACATCTACCTATTAGAGATTCAATTTGTTTGCAAAATACTTTTTTCATTTCATAAAAGGGGTTGTGTGAAAGTAAGTGAAAATATTTGAGAGTTTAGGGTATAATTCTCAAAGTAATTGAAAGGTTCTATCTAAGCCTTAAAAGATAGTTGTGTAAGGTTATACCTTAGCCTTAAACGTAACAATTTCCTTAGTGAATTTTAGGAATCACCTTGGTAAGAAAGTACCAAGAAGAGAGGACGTTGGTGTCGAATTAAAGGACCAAACCTTTATACATCCATTGTTGGTTTTTCTCTTCCTTATCTTATTTTTAATTTTTAATTTACTTCAAATTTACAAAGTTTTTATAAAACCAATTCACCCTCCTCTTGGTTCAATCTCTCTTTTGAAGCTAACAATTGGTATCAAGAGCTTTGGTCTCCATTATAGGTCTCACAACCTTGAGAAAAGGTCCTTGATAGCTCAAAAATGGAGAATGCACACATTGTAATCAAAGCCTCAAGAAGCCCACAAGAGTTAAAAAGCCAAGCTGAAGTTTATCTTATGGCATTTGAGACAAATGCAAATGCAATAGGACTTGAATGGCAATCCATCTCCACTCTTCAATGATGACAATTACTCATATTGAAAGACAAGGATGAGGCTTTTTATCCAAGCAAACAACTATGAAGCATGGAAAATCATCGTTAATGGACCACTCATTCCAAAAAAGAGAGTCAGAGATTGCATTGTGCCAAAAGAGGAAGAAGAATGGGATGAACAAGACACCAAAATACAATTAAATACCAAGGCCATGCACACATTATTTTATGCTCTTGGTCCAAGTGAGTACAATAGAGTCTCACTATGTGACAATGCAAAGCAAGTGTGGGATAAGTTAGCAACCACACATGAAGGAACAAATCAAGCCAAAGAATCCAAAACAAGCATGCTCACACTTGACTATGAAATGTTCAAGATGAAAATGGATGAAACCATCAAAGAAATGCCAGATAGGTTTACGGACGTCATCAACGGGTTGAAGGCACTCGGAAAGACCTATCCAAATAAAGAGATGGTAAAGAAGCTACTCAATAGTCTTCCCAAGTCTTGGAAGCAAAAGTGATAGCAATTGAAGAATCCAAAGATCCCAACATATTCTCTTTTGATTAACTCACAGGTTCTCTTCTAACCTATGAAATGAAGATCAAGCATGGACAAAAACCATCAAAGAAGGTAAATGTTGCCTTTAAATCAACTACACCTAGTGATAATGATGAAAAGGTGGAGAAAGATGAAGAAATGGCCATTTTCGCAAAAAGATTCAACAAATTCATAAGAATGAACAAAGCAAGAAGACCTCTTAGAAAAAAACTAATGAAGAGAGACTCAAGCAAGAAAGAGAAATAACAAACTATTTGCTATGAGTGCAAGAAATCAGGACATATCAAATTTGAATGTCTAATGTGGAAAAAATCAAACCCGAATAAGCGAAAAAAGAAGGCTATGGCCACATGGAGTGATGCTGACACTTCTGATAATGATGATAAGGAAGTGGCCAATCTATGTCTCATGGCTCATGATAAGCCCAAGGTATCTTCTAATGCTAATACTTACTCATTTGATGAATTACGCATTTGATGAGTTAGCATTAGAATTTGAAGTTATGAATTTGAAATACAAGAAAATGAATTCTAAATTAAAGGAAGAAAATGAAACACTAAGCATGACAAATAAAGATCTTAACTATAGAGCAGATAAGTTACAAGTCAATATTGATGATCTAACCAAAAACATCACAAATTTGCATAACTTATTTACAAGGTTTTATATGGCACAACAAAAATTAAATAACATGCTAGAAACACAAAGGGCATTCTTTGATAAAGATGGTTTGGGCTATAATAGAATCGAAAAAGAAACTCACTTCAAGAACTTCTGTATAGCACAAAACAAATCATTTGATGCATCTAGCATATGTACAAATTGCCATAAACTTGGTCACACATTCCATATATGCTCCTTAAAAACATCACTTATAGAGGCAAACTCATTAGAAGGATATGTGTCCCCAAAGGTGTTGGCACATTTCAAGATAAAGCTAAAAAATTAAAATGGATTCTAAAAGGCATAAAAAATTTGAGCACTAATACTCAAGGACCTAAGAAAATTTGGGTACCTAAAAAAAAATATGATTTTATGGTTGTAGAAGGAAGAGCATTAGTTCAAGGCAAATTTAACAAAATAAAATTATTGGTACCTTGATAGTGGATGTTCAAGACACATGTCGGTGATAGAAATCAATTTGTGGAGCTAAAGCCTAAGGATGTAGAAAGTGTTACTTTTGGTGATAACTCAAAAGGACAATTTAAAGGTATTGGAACCATAGGTAACAATTCTTCATCCAACATTGAAAATGTTCTATTTATCAAAGGTCTCAAACATA